>JAHIAM010000514.1:0-53678 GCA_021605205.1 Aegilops longissima
GAGATGCACCCTATGTTTGCCCGTGCCCGTTTGCTTCTTGCAAGTTCCTCCTCGTTTGCCACCGTCCGTGGGGAACCGTGTAACGGGATCACCCACCATCTTTGCTTGTTCCGCACATCCACACTTGCTCTTTTGCACCGGCATCTCAATGAGTTGTTGGATCATCGGAATGTTGCCGTGGCACCATTTTAGTTGTCGTTGCCGTGGCACCCTTTTCGATTCCATCATGGTGACAAATGCTTCATAGCATGCTCATGTCAACTTTAATAAAAATTGCATATAACTTGTATATGTCATCGCATCATGTTAACAACATTAAAATGTTTATATTTGTTGTTTCCATTAATTTGCTAAATGCATATGGGGATTTACGGATTTGTTGTTTTTATGTCGGCCCCATTTAAATTGTTTAGATGGTATAGTTTTGATATGCTTCACCACTTGCCATGTTTAACAACATTTAATATTGTTGAGTACATAACGGAGAAGAACTAAATAATTGATGTGGTGTTTAGTTAATATGCAACTTCGTTGCATATTGAGCTCCATTAACTTGTAGTTTTGTTTGTGCATATTGCCATGCCATGCTATTTAAACCGGGCATGCATCATACTTGTTTACGCATCATGCCATGTTTATGCTTGTGTGTTTACCATGTTGTTTGCTTCTTTCGGGTTGCTTCTCTCGTTAGCCGGTTTCGTTCGGAGTTGTGAGGATTAGTTCGACTACGTCCGTTGGTCTTCTTCATGGACTCGTTCTTCTTCCTTGCGGGATTTCAGAACACGATGACCATACCCTCGAAATCACTTCTATCTTTGCTTGCTAGATGCTCGCTCTTTTGCTATGCCTATGCTGCGTTACCTACCACTTGCTAAATCATACCACCCACATTGCCATGTCAAATCTCTAACCATCCTTTCCTAGCAAACCGTTGTTTGGCTATGTTACCGCTTTGCTCAGCCCTCTTATAGCATTGTTAGTTGCAGGTGAAGATGAAGTTTGTTCCTTGTTGGAACATGGAGATGTTGTTCCTTGTTGGAACATGTTTACTTGTTGGGATATCACAATATATCTTATTTAATTAATGCATCTATATACTTGGTAAAGGGTGGAAGGCTCGGCCTTATGCAGTGTTTTGTTCCTCTTACCGCCTAGTTTCCGTCATATCGGTATTATGTTCCCGGATTTTGCGTCCCTAGCAGTTGGGTGATTATGGGACCCCTTGACAGTTCTCTTTGAATAAGACTCCTCGGCAAGGCCCAACATTGGTTTTACCATTTGCCACCTAAGCCTTTTTCCCTTGGAGTTCTGCAGACTCAAGGGTCATCTTTATTACAACCCCGGACAGTGCTCCTTGAGTCTTGGCCCAAACCAGCGATGTCCGGCCCCTGAGCAATCGGGGTCTATACCAACCGGCGTCTGGCTCATCCGGTGTGCCACAGAGACAAGATATGTGCAGCTCCTATCCAGGATTTGTCGGCACATCGATCGGACTTCTTCTGGTCTTGTTTTATTCTGTCGAAATGTCTTGTAGTCCGGGATTCGAGGCTGATCGGGTCTTCGGTTGAAGAATATCCTTAGATTGACCGTGAGAGCTTATCATGGGCTAAGTTGGGACACCCTGCAGGTATTATCTTTGAAAGCCGTGCCATGCGGTTATGAGGCAGATGGGAATTTGTTAATGTCGGTTGTAGAAACCGAAGTTGACCTTAATTAAAATACATCAACAGCGTGTGTAACCGTGATGGTCTCTTCTCGTGGTCCAAGGAAGTGAACAGTGTTGGAGTTATGTTTGGCGTAAGTAGTTTCGGGATCACTTCTTGATCATAGTTGTTCGAGCCGTGCCTTGCTTCTCTTCTCGCTCTCTTTTGCGAATGTAGCCCCATATATGCTAGTAAAGCACTGCAGCTCCACCTCACTACCCTCTCCTACCCATAAGCTTAAATAGTATTGATCTCGCGGGTGTGAGATTGCTGAGTCCCGTGACTCACAGTTACTTCAAAACCAGTTTGCGGTGCCGATGAAACCGTGCGGGTGGCGCATCCGAGCTCAAGGAGGAGCTCGATGAAGATCTTGTTCATTGTGTTGTTTCGTTTAGGTTGATCAGTAGTGGAGCCAGTTGGGACGATCGAGGATCTGTGTAGCATTGGGGTAGTCTTCTTTATTTTGGTTCCGTAGTCGGACCTTGATTGTATCTGTATGATGTAATTCTTTACTCGTGTATTGTGTGAAGTGGCGATTGTAAGCCAACTATGTATCTCTTTCCTTATGTATTACATGGGTTGTGTGAAGATTACCTCACTTGCGACATTGCTTTCAATGCGGTTATGCCTCTAAGTCGTTAGCCCGACACGTGGGAGATATAGCCACATCGAGGCGTTACACTAATGTACTTTGATGGTGCCTTCTCGCTGCAAAGGCGCCCGGTCTTGAGCGTGCTACTTGTTGCACCACGGAGAACACCTCAGTCACGTAGTCGGATGCACTTCCCAGCGAGCAAGCAATGAACAATACATGAGTATGAAGGTTTGCTTGCGGTCTCAGGATCGCAGCAGACCTTGGGATCAAGAATCTCATTATCGGGGGTGATTCACGACTTATGCGTCCACCAAGTGAACAAAATTATCGAGTCCGTTGATGGAAGCTTACGTTGATGAAGTGAAAGCTAGAAGGGCACTTTGACCTCTGAGATGGAACATGTTCCAAGAGCTCGAGCGACATTGCGATGGCACTGTCAAAGTCGCAGCGCTTAAGTTACACAATGGAACCAGGGATTTTGTGCTCAAAGCTGACTCAGCTGGGCCGAGCAAGAAGAGGAAGTTGATTTCGGTGACTATTTTACCGCGAGCTCCCGAAGCCGCCACCAAGAAGGTCCTCAAGATCAACACCAAGGATCTGAGGAAGCGATCTGCTCCGGCAAGCCCTAGGGTTTGTTCCGTTGAAGCGAGCGCTCCCGACAAGTCTTGCTCCGGCAAGCTTGCGAAGAGCGTCAAGCTCGGTGAGCGCGAGTTCTCGCCATGAAGCGGATGTTCCGCGGCAGCGGATGTGCCTTTAGTCCTTGTTGTCGAGCATAGCTCCGGCATGGAGCCGCGACAGATTATCCGTTTCCTTGAGACGGAGAACTTCCGAAAGAGCAAGAAGAAGCGGAAAAGAGTAGCCCGGCGATCAAGTATGTACGGTTTATCGACAACACCTTTGTAAAGAAGAAGACTCAACGGTGTGAAATTGAAGTGTATTCACGGGAAGGCGGACAAAAGCTGTTGGCGAGAGATACATGGAGCATATGTGGTCACCACATTGGCGCAAAACACTGCTTAAACAAAGCGTCCGGCAAGGTTTCTTTGGCCGACAGCCCTCCGGATGCAACTGCACAAGTAACCAAGTGTGAAGCGTGCGGTTCCATTCAAGCGAGATACACCAGCTAGCTCAAGCTCTCCAGACGATCCCTTTATCACGGCCATTTTGAGTGCAGGGGCTCGACATACTCGGCCCCTTTCCCGAGCTGTCGGGGCTTTGAGTACTTATGCGTTGCAATCGACAAGTTCACAAAGTGGCCGAAGTGGAAGCGATGAGGAAGGTGACGACCACGATCGGCGATCAAGTTCTTGGTCGATTGTTTATCGCCGGGATCCCTAAGGATCATCACCGACAACGACACGCAATTCGAGCCGCACCTTCATGCGATCGTCCAAGATCTTGGCGCCAAAGTCTGCCAACCATTGCTCATCAGAAATAGCGGTCAAGCGGAGAGGCGAATCTTTGAAGTCTTTCTCGCGGGCTCAAGACGGGACTTTGACGAGGCTGCGCATAAGTGCGGAAAAAACTGGATTGAGGAGCTGCGGTGGTTCTTTGGTCGTCAGGGCGGCGCCGTCGAGCCCGGCGGACACCTTCTCTCTAGTCTATGGAAGCGGAGGCAGTTCTCCCCACGGAACTGTATCTGGGTCACCTCAGTGCTTCGCTTATGATGAGCTTGAGCAAGAGCGATTGCGACAAGATGGCCTGCTTGCTCCTTGAGGAGGACCGTCTTGAGCGCTGTCTGAGCTGCTCGATACCAGCAAGCTTTGCGCCCGCTACCATAAGCATAAAGTTAATGCGAAGTCTCGAGGCGACCTTGTTCTTGGTAGCGTTCAGTCATGAAGAATTCCAACAAGTTGGCCTTGAAGTGGGAAGGCCCTACCGGGTGAAGCAGTCACTAGGCACAGGCGCTGTCCGCCATTGAGACGAAGATGGCTTTCGGTGAGCAACTCCTGGAACATTGAGCATCTTCGTAAGTTTTACCCGTGAAGACGCGGTTGTCGGAACCTGTTCGGCAACCACCTTTATACAAGTCTTGCCGATGTTGCATGTAATCCTTTTTACGAAGCGGGTGCAGACCCGTGCATAAGTAAAGCTCATGTGCTCCGCACATCTTGTCAATTCATGCTTTCTACTTCTTTTTTTTGCATCGTTATCGACACTTTGTGCAGCGCCTACCCCGATGGCAATAGCAGCCGTAAGGCTCCATATCTTTATTTTCTCTTCTTTCTCTTTCTCAAAGAAAGGAAGGTTCCCTCCCCACAAGTTTGCGGGGAAAGGAGAAGATAATGGTGTGGACCAGCGTCGTTCGAGGAAGTTTAGCCTTACCGAGGAAGCAAGCAAGCGAGAAAAGCTAAGTTGCTAAAGTTTGAGAAATCAGTTTTAAAATTTTAAGTTATCTTCCTCGAGCAATAGTGCTTTGTATGGAAAACCTGTCGCGGAGGAACCAACTCGTAGCTGGTTGCGCCCTTACTTTGTTTGAGTCCGCTCAACAATTTAAGTGAGCTGCGACTAGTTGCGACAAGGTTTCTTGTCGGTGGCAGCACCGCTTGAGACTCTTTGGCGTCCGCACTCGGCTTTCATGACTAAGGTGCCTGCATGACAAGTTCCCCTAAGCGTGAGGCAAAACCATACAAAGAAGGAATCAAGTAAAGGAAATAACATAGCTACTCTACTGAAATAGAGTCATATTACAAGATAGCTTGTGCAGCTCTATGATTGTTCTCATAACATGACCAGCGGCGACAAGAAAAAAGAAAAGCAGGCGGCCTAATCTACGCGATCGCCCTCAACCCTCTTGATCCCGCTCACCTTGTTCACAATGGGTGCGACAAAGACCTTGGCGCTTCGGATCAGCATCCGGTGGCAAGGTCTTGAGGGCGTTGGTGAGGTTGAGGCACTGGGTGCGGAAGGCCACCTTCACAGCACCTTTGAAGAGCTCCAGCGAGATCATCTTGCGACTCGTCGACCAGCTGCTTTGGGATCTTCTCCCGGTCATTTGGAGGGCCGTCGCCACGCCTTTCAAGAACAAGCTGAGCTTGGCGCTGGGTTGGAGGTGCTCATCGGAGGAATACCGAGATCATCCATCCCAGCTCGCGACTCCACAGCCGATGGCTGCGGCAACATCCACTAGACCCTCGGTCCGGTGTTGCAGGCGGCAGCGGCCTTCGCCCGGCAGCGCCTCGTCGGCCTTGACCTTCTCCTCCAAGGCCACCTCCGCTCCCCTGGCGCCGTCCAGCGTCTTGGTCAAGTAGTCAGCTTCAACTCAAGATCTGCGTTGGAGTCCTTGGCGGCGCTAAGCTCCTTGCTCCTCTCGGCGACACAACCTGCAGCTCGCCAAGGGTGTAAGCGTCCTTCTCGCGCTCACGCTTGAGCACAGCAAGCTCTCTGCCGCTCACCTTGAGATCGACCTCCAGCTACGCCGCCTTGTCTCAGCTCCTTCTTGGCGGCCTCGGCGATTGCGGCAGCATCCTCTGCTTCCTTGAGAGCCCGCCAAATGTTTGCTCGCCAGCGGCAAAGTCCTCCTCGTGGCTGTCAAGATTAACCTTCCGCTGCGCCAACTTCGCCTTCCTGCAGAGCAGCTTCGGCAACAAGCGTTGTTGCTCTTCAACTTCAGCCTTCTCGAGGAGGAAGGCTTTCGCTCCTCGGCGGTCGCTCCCACTCCTCCCTTGAGGGACGGAGAAAGCTTCTGGTTAAGGCCGGAGCTCTTCCGCGCGCTTCTCGATATCCGCTCCGCCTTAGCGACAAAGCGCTTCTCGGGATACCAGGCTTGCACTGTCGAGGCGCGATAGAAGCGACAACGGCTTCCGCGGCGGCTGCTCCTCCTCGGGCTTCGCCGGCTGCTTGCTGTCGGCGCGTCGACCAGCGTCGGCCAGCGAAGCGAGCAACTCTTCATCAAAGGTTTCCCCTTGATCAGCGCCACAGGCTCGGCGCCGAGGAGCTTGATGAAACGCCATCGCATGACCTTCAAATAGGCGCCCGGCTGGAGCTCTTGAACTGGCAGCTGCGGCAGCGGCGGAGGATCGGCGATCGGCGTGGCGCTGGCGCTCCTGCGGCCTCGGGGCCGTCGGTCGATCGCCGGACCCCGCCCGACTTCTCTGGCGGCAGCTGGCGGCCTCTCCCGGCCCAGAGGTCATCGGTAGCCGGCTTCTTCTTGATGACAATGGCGTCGTCGGTATTGCAGCGGCGTTCTCCTCATTGGCGACCTCGGTTTCCATCGGCTCCGTGGCAGATGGATCGGCGACCGGAAAGGAAGAAAAGTCAAGCAAATATTCAAAAGAAAATCAGAAGAAGAAGAACCCAAGGGAAGTTTTCAGGCAAGAGGATTACCTGTACTAGGATCTCTGGTCGTGGTCTCCACCAGGGAAGTCCATTGGTCTGTCCTTGCGGAGAAGCTATCCCTTCGGAGAAAATCTCCTTGCGGGAATCCTCCCTTGGCGGTGTAGTCGAAGCAGATGGCATGTCGGGGCGGCTTAGGGCACTCTGGTGAGGCTGCTCTGCTCCTCATAAACCAATAGTCGGATGTCGGCAAAGAAAAGAGCACCCATGCGCCCGCCTTGTGAGGAAGTAAACCATATACTTCTGCTGGGGCTCTTGTTGAGAACTGCTGAGGGGTGTTGCGGGTCGGCAAGGTGGTCTCGGACACACCCCTGCTGTCAGCGGTGGGTTCGTCCTCGATGACAATCACGGGACCTTGGCTCTCTTCGCGCTCTACGGGCAGAGTCTGAAAAGGAATGGGTTGAGATGGCGAATCGACAAAGAATCTTACTCTTCCTCTTCCTCGTCGGACTGGCCGGCGGAGAGATCAAAGTCGGCCACCTTGGTAGCGACAAGGAGGAGAGTAGGTTCCCTTAGCCGCATGGCGGGAAGCTGAAGCGGTGGTCGGGAGGGCCCGCTCCGATTACTTGGCGTGAGTCTCAGCGGCAGAGTGCTTGCCGCAGTGGAAGCGCGTCGCCTTGATGTGGCGGCTGTTGGCCCGTCTGCCGCCCCGCTACGTCCCCGGCCTTGCAGAGACGCCTTCTTGGTGGAGCTGGGGGCTCCGCTTGCGGCGAGCTGTCTGGAGAGGAGAAGGAGGAGTCGAACTTCAACGAGTCGCTCGCGCCCTCGGCGAGCTCGCCCGACTCAGCCGGGGTCGACAAGCTCTTCCTCGCCGGCAAGCTCCTCTCGCTCGGCAAGGCTTGCGCCCTCTGCCTCCGCCTCCTCCACGGTGAATCAAACTACGCCATGGCAGCTGCCGCCTCTTCCCGACCCTAGTGGTGATCGCTGCATCTCCTCGCCGGTGGTGTCGTGAGTAAGGCTCTTGTTCGCCGGGCGGACCGGCATTTCTACCAAGCCGTCAAAGAACTCCCTACGAGGGTCGTCTGCGGGCTCTTCCCAAGTTGGGACAATTCCATGTGAATCGCCTGGCGGCATCATTACGCGGATCGGCGGTCGGCGAGGAGTTGTTGCCGTGAGCGACACCCTCGGCAACTGAACACTTGGGATGATCGAGGATCGTGCTTGAACAGTTCCAAACATCGCCTCGGTTCTAGGGCAGTGAACTTGAAGTTGAGGCGAGGCGCAACCTCATGATATCCGCCGCATTACGGAACTCCGGGAGGTCTCCTCCTCTCTGCGAAGCGTCTGTGGCGAAGAAATCTGCGCCATGGCGCCTCAGTGACCCGGCAAGCTGGCGTAGGATCGGGTGATGAAATCTTGACCTATCGTCTTAGGGGCCACGTGGCTCCAATCGTTGCAGCGCGCTCTCTGGAGCTTGGCTGGGCGGTAAATGGCTGCGGGTTCTCCTCGACAATCCAGCACCGATCTGCTCTCCCTCATCCCACTTGCTGCGGAGCTCTCCTCGAGATAAGCTTCCTTCTTGCCCGTTCTCGAGATCCGGTGATTCCGCGGATAAAGGCTCCCTCTCTCAACTCGGGGCATAGAAGTGGCGAAAAAGAGCTACATTTGGATAGACTCCGACAAAGTTTTCGCGAGATGTCGAAAACTGCCATAGTCGAAACGGCATTGGGGGTGAAGTCAAGGCGGAACCCGTAGGTGTTCATAATGTCCGGAAGAACTTCAGAGAAAAGCGGGCGAGCCGTGAGTAGAAATTTAGCGAAGAAGGATATCCATTGAACGAGTTCAGCGGCGGTGGGAGTACCCGTGCGTGGATGCGCTTGCGTCTCGTCGACCAAAAGAGGTAATGTACTCCCTCGGATCCTTGGCGGCGAGCTGAGGAAGGTTGCCCGCTCCTTTCGCCTCGGCCGACTTCACAACCTTCCGGCTTTTGGAGCCATGGCGGAGGTGGTGAGAGATCGGCAGCGTTAGTGGTGCGGTGGCGATGAAGCGAGCTGCTCTCTTTTCAACCGGGAAGAAGGGGGCGGCGGAGGTTTTAAGATTGGAATAGCAACCGGCGAGATGGGCGGACTGCCTGTTTCCCCTGCTTATAAAGAGGGAAGGCGGGGCGTTCGCCTTTCGAATAAAAAACCACCCGCGATCTCTCCCGACGCCCGCATCGGCGTGTGCCGTTCGTGGGGCGTGGTGGGTCGAGTGAATCTGGCGTAACCCGGGCGCGGCGTGCCGTGCCTGTTTTGGGCTGCCCTGGCGCTTCGGCTTGTGTGGCCCGGAGCCGGGGCTCTGTCGGTGTACTAGAGTAGGGGTACCCTAGTATCCCGAACTTGTGCAGGCGATTCTGACAACACCAGCGGCAAGGCTTGCGGGTGACGCCAAGGTCCTCCACGGTTCCTTTGGAGCCATTCGAGAACAAAGTATTCAAGCCAAGGAGACAAGGCCCGGCAGAGGAGCTTCGGGAAGGTAACAAGGCATTTAAGAAAAGGAACTTGCGCGGCGCATGCCAGCGTCCGGCGAGGCCAGTGGCGACAAGCTTCGGGACAGCGACAAGACAACGACATGGCAAAGCGCTTGCGCGGCAAACTACTCTCTGTACCGCGCTCCGGCACATCCACCAGCGTGTCACCACAGGACCTTTCGGTAGCGGCGTGGCAAGAAGCGATGCGGCGGCCGGTGCGTGGTGGCGGCGGCTGACAAGATTGCCATCGTGGCAAGCGGTGGCGTCCACACGAGTCCCTTTTTGCCTTTGTTTGGGCGACATAGGCGAGCATTTAATGCCTTTGTCCCCTGCCGTCGAGGTTAGGTATGATACTGCATGCTGGTGGTTGTACCAACATAATTCCTTTTCCATTTTACCCTTGTCTCGTTGCCACCTGTCGGAGACCCTTTAGAATATAAAAAGGAGGCCCATGGGCAGCGTGGGGGAGTTGGAGCAGAAAACACTCATGCTCGGTCTCGTTAGCAGCTAGTGTGTCTTTGTAGCACTCAGCGCTCGAGCAAGAACTCAATACACTCGGACATGCAGCGATGGGAGTGTTATCTCTCAGGAGAAGCTCAAGAAGCTGGGTAAACTGCTCGTGTGCCGCCTCGATCCGCTCTTCGTGCGATCTCCCCCCCTTGAACCCGAAAGGGGCTCGGTCCGCCGGTCCCATAGGTGTTAAGTGGATCAGTTTCCCGACATTGCATCTTGGCACGAAAGCGAGACACGGTCGCTGGACAGGATCTTGCTTCTTCTAACATAGTTAGGAGTCCGAGCATATCCGGCTCCTCGCTCGCAGATTCGCCCTTGCTGCCCACCACTCGAGAAGAAGCTTTAGCCGCGAGCTCAAGCTGCTCTGGATTACCCTCAACAGCGAACAAGATCGATGAATGGAGGCCACCATTCAGAGTCTCGGCTCGGCCAGCAGCAGCGACACTCATGACAGCCAGAGTACATTTGCCCGCTTGGGCGGGACTACCGAGCACGAGGCGATGGCGGCAAGAAACGGTGAAGTGCAACCACCATGCACTCTCTCTCCACCTTGAAGGCAAAAGATCGCCGACTTCGCGGATCCACCAGCGGCGACTCCACGCATCATCCAGATCCACGAGCTCGTCGCGATCAGCGCCAAGTTCTTCGAGCGGCGGCAAGAAGAGCGCTTCGAACTTCGCATCGGCGCGAAGAAATGGCGTTAATCGGACCAGCCTTGGCTTGGCCCTCGGTCGACATGCATGCACCGAGGAACGAGGCGACTTGCGTCTGCGGTAGGGTTGCCCTGCGTTCACTCGTGATTCGCGGCAAATCTGATGGCCTATACGAGACTTTCAAACCAGGCGTGAAGAAATGCGCGGCAAATGCATCCATCCGGAGTTCCTCGGCATCTACACCATCGCGGTGCAAGCTGCGGAAGCGGGGCGACAAGATCTGGACAACTACTTCCAGCTGGTACTCAAGCGCGTCTTGAGAAGGAGAAACTCCCGGAGAAAATCTGAAGCGGAGGATCGATAGTGAGGAGGTTGCTCCGGCAAAAGAAAAATCGGTGGCGGAACAACGGGGAAGAAGAAAAGCAAAGATGTGCTAGTCGTTGAGCAGTCCGGCAGCGGAGGTGGCGCCAAGAAAGCCAAAGCTGGTAGATCACGAGGAGATTATCATGAGCACCAACTACCGGGTGTGGCGATCGCCGACAAGCGGGGCGAACCAACAAGCGATCTTGCAAGATCCACGCACCAAGGGCCATGACCTCCGAGCTGCAAGAAGGTCGAGCAGCAGCCGAGCAACAAAAAGGCTGAATCTGACAAGCGACAAGGAGAAAGGCCAAGGAAGGTCTTTGGAGAGCCGGCAAGAAAGCGCCCGGCGAGGAGGGCCTTGGCAAGGCCAAGCAGCGGCAAGGAGACAGACCTCCCAGCGGCGCGACAAGGATGAAGATGGCGGCAGCGATGAAGATATGGATGATGGCCGAGACCGATGAGCGGGAGTTCGAGAAAGCCACAAAGGTCTTGTGCGTTGGCGGTGGTGCTTCTCTGCATACTTCACTTTGCCAGCTCAAGCGGTGGGTGCGGGAAATCAATGCGGCGAGAACCACCCGTCGAGTCACGCAAGCCTCGAAATGGTCCACACGCCTATCATCTTTGATATTGAGGACCACCACGATCGCATAAGCTGCGGTGGGTGCTTGCCGATGTTGGTTTCACCAACTATCCGCAACCTCAAGGTCACTAAGATGCTAGTTGTGGCGAGGCGGCTTGAACCTGATCTCCTCGCGGTACTCCGAAACTCCGGATCCACGATGGCGAGCTCGAAAGGCCGGCACATTCAAGAATCAATCCGGGAAGGAGCAAGCGAAGGAAAGATCACGTTGCCGGTGACATTTGGCGCGAGTTGAACTTCGGGGTGAGAGGTCACTTTTGGCGTTCTTGACTTTCCATTGCCTTACAATGGGATACTGGCCGTCCGGCCACGCCAAATTCATGGCAGCCTCTCACTATGCATACAACATCTTTGAAGATGCGAGGCCGATAAGTGTCATCTCTGTCCCGGCGACAAGAAGGATGCTCTTATCTGCGCCGACAAGATCTACTGGGAAGCAGCCGCATAGCGGATGGCAAGTCACTTGCCGTTGAAGCTCCGGCGAAGAAGAAGACCAAGTCCGGCAAGAGTTACGATGCCCACTCGGCAAGCGCACCTCTTGGTGCTGCGCTACCGTCGAGGCGCACCATCGAGCTCCACCGGCAAGTGTAAGAAGACAATGGCAGCTCCACGAGAGACCAAGAAGGTGTCGCCAAGGAGGATGGGCTGGTGGTACCTTCACCATCGATGCCACTCTCGACCCTAAATAGGAAGCGCTCGTTGCTCCTGGTAACGTCGGCGTATTTGCGTGGCAACCGTCGACATCCCGTGTTCCGAAATAATGAGCACCATCTTGCCGTCATCCTCATCTGCGACCCGTCAAGAAAATCGAAGCGAGCGGTGGGCGCCAAGAATTCATCGCGGAAGAAATCAAGAAATTGGAAGCAGCGAGGCCTTGTGGAGGAGTGCTCCATCCTCGTGGTTGGCCAACCACTGTAGTCGTGCGCAAAGCAAGCGGAAATGGAGGCTTTGTATCGACTTTACCGATGTCAATAAAGCTTGTCCCAAAGACCCATTTCCTTGCAGCGCATCGACAGTTGTTGACTCCACGGCGGATGTGACTTGCTTTCATTTCTTGATGCATACTCGAGATACCATCAGATCTTCATGGCGAGAAGAGGATGAGGAAGACCGCATTCATCACCCCATGTGGCACCTCTTGTTTTGTACGGATGCCTTTTGGTTTAAAGAATGCTGGTTCAACATTTGCAAGGTAGTCCATGGCGGCTTTTGAGCCAAATACACAGAAATGTGGAAGCCTACATGGATGACATAGTGGTCAGAAACAAGGACAAAGGCGACTCGATTCAAGATTTAAGCGAAACCTTTGCAAATCTGCGCAAGATCAACCTCAAGCTCAACCCGAGAAGTGTGTGTTTGGAGTCCCCTCGGCAAGCTTCTCGGGTTCTTCATCTCTCGTGGGAATTGAAGCCAATCCAGACAAGATCAAGGCCATTGAGCAGATTGAAGCACCAAAGCGCGTCAAGGATGTCGAAGACTTGCGGTTCGTGGCTGCTCTCGGCAGGTTTATCTCTAGGTCTGCTGGCGCGCCTGCCATTTTCAAAATATTGAAAAAGGCAGGTCAATGAAATGGACTCGAGCGGAGGCTGCGCTGCAGGACTTAAAGAGATACCTGTCCTCCACTCCAACACTTGTCGCACCTAAGCCACAAGAGAGTTGCTGCTATATATAGCGGCAACCAATCAAGTGGTTAGTGCTGCGTTAATGCGGAGAGGAGGCGGATGATGAGCCAGCAACCACGGCGAGATGCATCCAGCGACAAGCAGGGGACTTCACCGGCAAGCTCTGGTCCGACAAAAGATGGATCTGGTAGCGTGTGAGAAGATCTGAGAAAAGAATGGTGCAGCGCCAGTTTACTTTGTCAGTTCCCTTCTGCGGGGCTAGGTCAAGGTACTCGGTGTGCAGAAATTGCTTCGGCCTTCTCATGGCCTCGAGAAGCTCGCCATTACTTCCAAGCACATGAGATCCACGATCGTCACTCGTTTTCCGCTGAAGAGGATCTTGCAAAATCCGAAGCAGGCGGGATTGTCGGTGGGCCTTTGGAACTGTCAAGCTTTGGCCTCAAGTTTGAGAGCACTTCAACTATCCAAAGCAGAGCATTGGCGGAGTTCATAGCAGAATGGGCGTAACACAAGATGAAGAAATTCGAGCGAGCATCCCGTCAAGGAAGCAAGCAAAAAGTGGCTGATGTACTTTGATGGTGCCTTCTCGCTGCAAGGCGCCGGTCTTGGCGTGCTACTTGTTGCACCACGGAGAGCACCTCAAATCGTAGTCGGATGCACTTTCCCAAGGAGCAAGCAATGAACAATACCGCAGAGTATGAAGGTTTGCTTGCGGTCTCGAGATCATGATAGACCTTGGGATCAAGAAGCTCATTGTCGGGGTGACTCATAGCTTGTCGTCCACCGAGTGAACAAAAATTATCGAGTCCGTTGATGGAAGCTTACGTTGATGAAGTGAGAAAGCTAGAAGAGCACTTTGACGGCCTCTGAGATGGAACATGTTCAAGAGCTCGAGCGACATTGCCGATGGCTTGTCAAAGTCGCCGCTTAAGTTACACATGGAACCAGGGATTTTGTGCTCAAGCTGACTCAACCGTATGCAATGCCATCAACTGGACAGATCAAGAAGAGGAAGTTGATTTACGGTGACTATTTTCGTGCGAGCTCGAAGCCGCCGCCAAGAAGGTCCTCAAGATCAACACCAAGGATCTTTGAGGAGCGATCTGCTCCGGCAAGCCCTAGGGTTTGTTCCGTTGAAGCGAGCGCTCCCGACAAGTCTTGCTCGGCAAGCTTGCGAGAGCGTCAAGCTTCGGCTGAGCCCGAGTTCTCGCCGTGAAGCGGATGTTCCAGCAGCAGCGGATGTGCCTTTAGTCCTTGTTGTCGAGCATAAGCTCCAACATGGGCACACAGATTGTCCGTTTCCTTGAGACGGAGAACTTCGAAGAGCAAGAAGAAGCGGAAAAAGTAGCCCGGCGATCAAGTATGTACCAGTTTATCGACAACACCTTTGTATAGAAGAAGACTCAGCGGTGTGAAATTGAAGTGTATTCACGGGAAGGCGGACAATAGCTGTTGGCGAGATACATGGAGGCATATGTGGTCACCACATTGGCGCAAAACACTTGCTAAGCAAAGCGTTCGGCAAGGTTTCTTTGGCCGACGGCCCTCGAGGATGCAACTGCACAAGTAACCAAGTGTGAAGCGTGCGGTTCCATTCAGCAGATACACCAGCCAGCTCAAGCTCTCGGGCGATCCCTTTATCCACGGCCATTTTTGGTGCGGGGCTCGACATCCTCGGCCCCTTTCCCGAGCTGTCGGGGCTTTGAAATACTTATGCGTTGCAATCGACAAGTTCACAAAGTGGCGGAAGTGGAAGCGATGAGGAAGGTGACAGCCGCGATCAGCAGTCAAGCTCTTGGTCGATTATCGGATACAAGACAAAACAGCAAGAATTGAAGAATTACAAGTACATCAAAGATCTTACTCTTCCTCTTCTCGTCCGGGCTGACAGCGGAAGATCGAAATCCGGCCCACCTTGGTAGCGGCAAAGCGGAGAGTAGGTTCCCTTAGCGCTTAGCGGGAGGCTGAAGCGGTGGTGGAGGGCCCGCTCCAGTGGCTGCCGGCGTGAGGTGCTCGCGCAGCAGTGCTTGCCACGGTGGGCGTCATGTGGTGGCTGTTAGCCCGTCTGCCCCGCCCGCTCGATCCCGACCTTGCGGAGGCGCCTTCTTGAGTGGAGCTGGGGGCTCTAGCTTGCGGCGAAGCTGTGCAGGAGGGAGAAGGAGGTCGAACTTCAGCAGTCGCTCGCGCCCTCGGGCTCGCCCAGACTCAGCCGGGCTCGACAAGCTCTTCCTGCATGGCAAGCTCCTCTCGCTCGGCAAGGCTTGCCGCCTCTGCTCCCTCTGCCTCCTCCACGGTGAATCAAACTTCTTGCCCGCGGCGGCTGCCGCGCCTCTTCCGGCCCTAGTGGCGTCTGCTGCATCTCCTCATGTCCGGTGATGTCGCGAGTAAAGCTCTTACGCTCATCGGGGCGGACCGGCATTCTACCAAGCCGTCAAAGAACTCCCGCCGGCGTCGTCTGCGAGGCTCTTGCCAAGTTAGGACAATTCCATTCGAATCGCGCCATGTGTATCATTACCGCGGATCGGTCGGCGAGAGTTGTTACGCGGTGAGCGACACCCCTCGGCAACTGAACGCCGAGATGATGGGATCGTGCTTGAGCAGTTCAAAAGCATCGCGTCAGTTCGAGACAGTGAAGTTGAAGTTGAGGCCGGCGCAACCTCATGATATCCGCGCATTCTAGAACTCGGGTAGGTCTCCTCCTCTCTGAGGGGGCAATGGTGGCGAAGAAAGTCATGCTGGCGCCTCTCAGGTGAGCAGCAAGCACTGAGGCATAGGATCCGGGTGGCGGCAATCTTGACCTATCGTCTTGAGGGGCCGTGGCTCCAATCGTTCGCTTGCTCTCTGGAGCTTGGCGGCTGGGCGGTAAATGGCTGCGGGTTCTCCTCGACAATCCAGCACCAGTCTGCTCTCCACTCATCCCACTTGCTGCGGAGCTCTCCTCGAGATAAGCTTCCTTCTTGCGGTTCTCGAGATCGGGCGATTCAGCCGGATAAAGAATCCCTCTCTCAACTTCGGGGCATAAAGAAGTGGTAAAAAGAGCAAAATTTGGATAACTCCGAACAAAGTTTTTCGCGAGATGTCACGAAAACTGCCATGGTCGAAACGGCATTGGGGGGTGAAGTCAAGGAAGCGGAACCCGTGGTGTTCATAATGTCCTGAGAAGAACTTCGAGAAAGGCGAGCCAGCCCTTGATGAAAAACAACGAAGAAGGGATATCCATTGGAACCGGTTCAGCGGTGGGAGTACCTTGCCGTCGCGGATGCGCTCAGCGTCTCCGTCGACGAGAAGGAGTAATACTCCCTCAGATCCTTGGCGGCTGAGGGGAAGGTTGCCCGCTCCTTCGCGGTAGCCGCGAGCAGCTGCGCCTCGACCCGACTTCACAACCTTCCGGCTTCCAGACCATGGCGGAGGTGGTGAAAGATCGGTGGCGTTAGTGGTGCGGTGGCGATGAAGCGGGCGCTGCTCTCTTTTCAACCGGGAAGAAGGGAAGCGGCGGAGGTTTTGAGATTGGAATAGCAACCGGCGAGATAGGCGGACTGCCCCTGTTTCCCCCTTATAAAGAGGGAGAGGCAGGCGTTCGCCTTTCGAATAAAAAACCACCCGATCTCTCCACGGCGCGCATTAAGCGTGTGCGTTCGTGGAGGCGTGGTGGGTCAGTGAATCTGGCGTAACCCAGGCATGGCGTGCGTGCTGCCTGTTTGGGTCTGGCGAATAGCGCTTCGGCACGCAGTGTGTGGCAGGCGGGGGCTCTGTCGGTGTACTAGAGTAGGGGTACCCTAGTATCGAACTTGCCGCGGGCAGTTGCAACACCACGGCAAGCCTTGCGGGTGACCGCCAAGGTCCTCCACAGTTCCTTTGGAGCCATTCAAGAACAAAATATTCAAGCCAAGGGAGACAAGGCCCGACAAAGAGGAGCTTGCGGGAAGGCACAAAAGGCATTTTAAGGAACTTGCCACTGACAGCGCCGCAGCGTCCCGTGAGGGCCCGGTGAAAGCGACAAGCTTCGGGCCAGCGACAAGACAACGGACCGCGACAAAGCGCTTGCCGCTGACAAACTACCTCTCTGTACCCGCGCTCCGGCACATTATCACGCCCAATATCGACCCTATCAAAAAGAACTCGGCGGTCCCACCGAATAGACCCGCATATTGAAAGCGCTTTTGCAAGGTGGATATCATTACATCAACATTACATAATAGATGGGGATACATACATAAGGCACAAATGCCACAGAGTACATCAACATCATATACAAGAACAACATCCGACTACGGATGAAACATAAGCGAAGCTCAAGCGACATCCACCACTGCTAGCCAGGGTGCCGACTGGAACCTATCCCTGATCGAAGAAAGCGGAAGAAGAACTCAACACAAGAAAACATCGCTCTCGCGTCAAGATCATCGCACAACCTGTAGCTGCAACTGGTGGTGTAGTAATTTGTGAGCCGAGGACTCGGCAATCCCATTACCATGGGTATCAAGACTAGCAAAAGCTTAAAGGGAAAGGAAGGGGTAAAGTGGTGAGGTTGCAGCGGCGACTAAGCATATATGGTGGCTAACATACGCGCAAATGAGGCGAGCGAAGAGGAACAAAGGCGATGCGTCAACTAGCAATAATCAAGAAGTGATCCTGAACTCCTACTTCGTCAAACATAACCCGAAACGTGTTCTCCTCTCGATCAACCCGAAAAGACACTCGCGATTCGCTACGGTTGGTGTATTTTAATTGAGATCAACCGGGTTTTCTACAACGGACATTAACAAATTCCATCGCCACATAACAGCGGGCACGGCTTTCGAAAGTTCAAACCCTGCGGGGTGTCCCAACAACCCATGATAAGCTCTCGCGATCAACGAAGGAATAGACCTTCTCCCGGGAAGCCCGATCAGTCTCGGAATCCGGCTACAAGACATTTCACAGCAATAAAACAAGACCAGCAAAGCCTCTCGGCGTGCCGACACACACCAGTAGCAGCAGCGTATCTCCTCCCAGGCCACGACGGATGAGCAGTCCGTACAACTAAAACCAGCCCTCAAGTTTCCCGAGGTGGCGCAAAGGGCTCTAGTTTGGACCAACACTTAGACAAGCATTGGCCGGAGGCTAAAATAAAGATGACCCTCGGGCTCCAAAACCCAAGGGAAAAAGGGCATAGGTGAGGCAAATGGTAAAACCAATGTTGGGCCTTCTTGGAAAAGTCTTATTCAAAGCGAATGTCAAGGGGTCCCATAAATCACCCGACAGCGTTAGGGGCAAAAAATCCGGGAACATAACACCGATATAGCGGAAACTAGGGCGGCAAGAGTGGAACAAAACACCGGGCATAAGGCCGAGCCTTCCACCCTTTACCAAGTATATAGATGCATTAATTAAACAATAGATATTGTGATATCCCAACAAGTAAACATGTTCCAACAAGGAACAACATCTCCATGTTCAACAAGGAACAAACTTCATCTTCACCTGCAACTAACAAGCGCTATAAGAGGGGCTGAGCAAAGCGGTAACATAGCCAAACAACGGTTTGCTAGGAAGGGTGCAAAAGGTTAGAGGCGACATGGCAATTAGGTGAAGCTTGAAGCAGCAAGTGATGAGTAGCGACATAGCGAAAGAAGCGAAGCAACTAGCATAGCAATGATAGTAGTGAGATCGAGGGTAGCGGTCATCTTGCACTGAAATCCTAGGAAGAATAACGAGTCCATGAAGAAGATGAGCGGATCCATGAAGAAGATGAGCGGATGAAGCCAGACCAAGCGTGAGCAGCGAATCCTCACGATCGCAATGAAACAGGAACTAACAAGAAGAAACACACAACATAGTAAACACACCACACATAGACAAGACATGATGCACAAACAAGCATGATGCATGGCGAAGCTACATGAAGCTACTCATGGCAAGAGATGATGCAAACAAGAGCAACACATCAAAGCAAGTTTAAATGAGGCGGGAACAACATATAACAATTCGGTAAGTCCTCATATGCAAATTTCGAAATTGGTCCAGATCTGGATAACTTTATGTTCAAGTTGTTAAACAGCAATTTAAGATGCACCGATGATCTACGAAATTCTAGTCAAGTTACATATAAAGTTCATTAGATTGAGACTCGGCCTAGAAGATATGAGCAAAACAAGATAAACATGGCATTGATGCAAAATGCACACAAACATCAAGCAAACACCTCAAAACAAGGATCCAACATGATAATATGAAACTACATGCAAAATCAAGCAAGTTTCATATAGAGCACACTCAAATCAGACAGCGGTTCAACACATACACCCTATACAACTTTAAAGAACAAGCTGTCCAAAACAGCAACTAGGCATATTGCAAGCATCAAAACGATATGCTACAGCACCTCAATATGAAAACAAAAGGCATGGGCATGATGTACAGGTAAAGCGTTACAAAACATGAACACTGAGCTATCTCCGAAACAACTAGAACATGCTCAAAACACATGGCAAGATTGCAATAATAACAGTTTCAGACTTTGCAGAAATTAACATCAGGTTGCAATGTTTAGAGCTATGAAACAACATGTTACAGGAACTTATCATGGCAAACAAAGGCATGGAATGAATCTAATCAAAGCATATAACAAAAGTCCTTTACTGACCATAAGCCAAAAAGGATCAGAAAATATCGTAACACCCATGTCAATATCGAAAGTTTCGTTAACAGATTCAGCAACATGGCATGTCAAAAACTGATAACAAGTGGGCATGTTTACAAGCTCAATGCACTCACTACAGAGCCTTATATGATAAACTAAGCATACATACATCAAGAAGACATGGCATAGAAGACATACATGGCAAGAACAACATCATAGCATACATGGATCAACCACAACAACCTTGGCAAATTGAATAACATGTATACAATCTGCCAGGAAACATTTGATAGCAAAAGTAGAGCTCGATTGACTCAAGCTATGGCACTCCATAATTTCAAACAAAGGCATGGATGGATAGAGCAAGACTTGTTTTACAAAACATCCTTACTGAAGTATCTCAAAATATGCATGGATCTCTCGGTAGCATCAAGTTAACATGGCATCAAAATCAGCTAAAACAGGGCTGAAATCAGCAACATCAGGACACCTACTTTGCATGCTTGTGCTAGTCACCACACTCATCACAAAAATACATGGCATACACCCTGGAAAGATGGCATGGCATATTACAAAACACATGTAGGACTCAAATTCATAGGGCACACATCAATCATGGCAAAAATGACAAAAGTGCAATCTTTGATAAAATCAGAAACTAACATCACATAGCACTCTTCTAACAGCATTTCGGGCATCAAGATGAGCTCAAATTAAAATGATGCAATGGAATGAAATGATCTACTCTTGAGGCGAACATTTGACATATTACAGCATAAGCAGATAACCATGATAGAGATATGATGCAATGAAAATGCAAGAAAATATACAATAATCTCAGGACTTAGATGAATTTGGAGGGAGGGGAAAAAGTTGACCGAAGTACGGACTTCGGGATCGCAGCGGATCTTGGCCGGAGAGTGAGGGGGGGGCCTTTTTGGGGGGGGGGGCCCCCTTGGGGTTGGGTGGGGCCCCCCGGGCCCTTTTGGGGGGGGCGGGCCTTGGAACCGGCGGGGGGAAATTTGGTGGGGGGAGGAATTTTGGGGGGAAAAACCGGGGGGAAAAAGGTTTTTTTGGGGGGAAGGGAAATAAATGGGTTTTTTCCCGACCTTGATCGGGGGGAAAAAAAGGGGGGGTTGGGTTTGGGGGGGGGGGGTTTAAAAAAAGGGGGGTTTTGGGTTAACCGGTTTTTTAAAACCCCAAAATTTTGGGGGGGGCCCCCCGGAAAACCCCCCCCCAAAAACCCCCCAAAAAAAAAAAAAAGGGGGGAAAAGGGGGGGAAAAAAAGGGGGGGGGTGGGGGAAAAAAAAATGAAAAAATGGAAAAAAAAAAAAAAAAAAACCCCCAAAAAAAAAAAAAAGGGGGAATAAAAAAAGGGGGGGGCCCCCCTTTTAAAACCCCCCCAAAAGGTTTTTTTAAGGAAGGGGGGAAAAATTTGGTGGGAAAAAAAATTAAAAAAAAAGGGGGGCCCCCCTTTTTGGGGCCGAAAGGGGAAATTTAAAGCCCGGGGGTGGGTTTTTTTGGGGTTTAAAAAAAAAATTTTTTTAAATTTTTCCCCCCTTGAAAAAAAAAAAAGGCCCCAAAAAGGGGGGGGGGAAAAAAACCTCCCTTTTTTGAAAAAACTTTAAAAAACCCCCGGAGGGAAAAAAAACCCGGAAAAAAAGGGGGGGAATTTGGGAAAATCCAAGGGGTTTTGGGCCCCCCTCGGGTTTTTTGGGGGCCCGAAAAAAACCCCCCCCCGGGGGTTTAATTGGCCCCCAAAAAAAAAAAAATTTTGGCCTTGAAAAAATTTCCCCCCACCCCAAAAACCCGGGAAAAAATTGAAATATGGGGAAAAGGGGGGGGGGGAAAAGGGAAAAACCGGAAATTTTGGGAATTTTTTTAAAAAAAAAATGAAACCCAAAAAAAAATTCCCCAAAAAAGGGAAGGGGGGGGGTTAAGAAAGGTTTTGGGGAAAAAAATTTTAAAAATTTGGTTTGGTTTTAAATTTTTTAAAGGGGGGGAAAAAATTTTTTTAATGGCCCCCGGAAAGGAAAAAAAAAATTTAAGGAAAAACTTCCCCCAAAAGGGGAAAAAAAAAGGGAAACCCGGAAGGGAAAAAAAGGGAAAAAAAAGGGGGGGGGGGAAAAAAAGGGGCCTTGGGGGGGGAATTTTCCCCAAACCCCCAAAAGGGGGAAAATTTAAAAGGGGGGATATTGGGGGTTTTTAAAAAGGGGGGGTTTTTTTTGGGGGAAAAAAGGGAAACCCCCCTTTTTTCCAAAAAAATTTTTTAAAAAAAAAAGGGAGGGCCCCCAAAAGGGGCCCCAAAAAATTTTTAAAATTCCCAAAAAACCGGGGGTTGGAAAACCCGGGTTTGGAAAATTTGGAAAAGGGGAAAAATTTCCTTAAAAGGGAAAAGGGTTTTTTCCCCCATGGGAAAACCCGGGAAAAAAGGGAAAACCACCGGAAAAGGGGGGAAAAAAAACCCCCGGTTTTTTTGGGGGCCCCCCTTTTGGGTTTTTCCAATGAAACCCGGGGGCCCCCAAAAAACCCCAAAAAAAAAAAATTTTAAAAGGGGAAAAAAAAGGGGTTTTCCCAACCAAACCCCGGTTAAAAAAACCCGGGGAACCCCCGGGGAAAAAAAAAGTTTTGGGGGAAAAGGGGGGGGGAAAAAAGGGGTTTTTGGGGGGAAACCTTTAAAAAACCCGGGGTTTGGGGGGAAAAAGAAAAAGGGGGGGGGAAAGGTCCCCCCGGGGGGGGGGCGGGGGAAAAAGGGTTGGGGGCCCCCGCCCGGGGGCCCCCGGGGGAAAAAAGGGGGTTGGGGGAAAAAGGGGGGGAAAAAAAAAAAAGGGGGGGCCCAAAAAAAAGGGAAAGGAAAAAAACCCAAAGGGATTTAGGGGCGGGGGGAAAAAAATTTTTTTTTGGAAAACCCTTTTTAAATTTCCCCCAAAACCCCGAACAACCGGGGCCCTTTTTGGGGGGAAAGGGTTTCCCCCAATTTAAAACCAAAAACCCCACCCCGGGGGACCCGGGGGGGGGGGGGCCCCCCCAAAAATTAAGGGAAAAAAGGGGGGGGAAAAAAAAACCCCAAAACCCCCAAAAACCTTTAAAATCGGGGGCCCCCCCCCTTGGCCCGGTTGGCCCCCCTTCCCCCAAAGAAAGGGGCCCCCCCCCCCCTTTTTTCCCCAGGGGGGGGGGGGAAGGCCCCCCCGGGGGGCCTCAAACCCCCCGGGGCCCGCCCCCGGGGAAAGGGGGGAAAAGGGGGTTCCGGGGGGAAAAAATTTTCCCCCTTTGGGGGGGGAAAGGGAACCCGGGTTGGGGGGGGAAAAAAAAATTTTTCCTTTTTAAAAACCCCCCTTTTGTTTTTTTATCCCCAAAAAACCCCCTTCCAAATTGGGGGGGAAAAAAAACCGGGTTTTAAAACCCCAAAAAAAGGGGTTTAAAAACCGGGAAAAAACCCCCGGGGGGCCCCCCCAATTAAGCCCGGTTTTGGGTTTTTCCCCCGGGGCCCTTTTTTGGGAACCGGCTAAAGGAATTTAAAAAAAAACCGGGGGCCCCCGGGCCCCAAACCCAAAGGGTTTAAAAGGGGAAACCCCAAGGGGCCCCCAAAAAATTCCCCGGGGCCCCCCCGGGGGGGGGACCCCAAAAAACCTTGGGGGGGAAAAAAAACCCTTTTTCCCCCCAAAAATTTTTGGGAAAATTTTGGCCCCTTTTTGGGGGAAAAACCAAGGGTGGAAAAACCCCCAAAAAACCCCGGGGGGGCCCCCGGGTTTAACACCGAAAAGGCGGGAAAAGGGGAAAGGGAAAAAACCCCCGGAAAGGCGGGCCCCACCCCCAAAAAGGGGCAAAACCCCCCGGGGGCCCCCCCTCCCCCAAAAAACCCCCCTTTTAAAAGGGGGCCTTCTTTTTCCCCCTCCGGTTGGGGGCCCGGAAAAAAAGGGAAAAACCCCCCAAAGGGGGGGAAAAGGGGGAAAGGGGGCGAATTGAAAGGGAAGGGGGGTTTCCGGAAAAAAAGAAAGCAAATGAAGGGGGGGGGGGTTTTTTTGGGGGGGGAAAAACCGGGTTTTGGGGGGGGGGAAAGGGGGAAACCCCCTTTTGGGTTTGGGAAAAAAAATTTAAAAGGGGAAAAAGGGAAAACCCAAAAAAAACCAAAAAAGGGGGCCTTGGGGCCCAAAATTTCCGGCCCAAAAGGAAGCAAAAGGGAAAAAAGGGGTTTAAAAGGGGGAAAAAAAAAAGGGGGGGCCCCAAATTTAAATTTCCCAAAAAACCAAAGGGGGTTTTAAAGGCAATTTGGAGGGGTGAACCAAGGGTTCCGGCCAAGGAAAAAAGTTCTTAGTTAAGGAACCCTTAAAAAGGGGGCCCAAGGGGGGGGGGTTTTTGGAAAAAATCAAGGGGGAAAAAAAAGGGCCCCAAAAAAAAAAAACGGAAAAAGGGGGGCCCCCCCGGGGGGCCCCCCTTAAAAAAACCTTTCCCCGGGAAAAAAAAAAAATTTTTTTCAAAGGCACCCCCAAAACAAAAACCCAAAGAAGGGGGGGGCCCCCGGGTTTCAAAAATTTGGGAAAGGTTTCCCCCGGCCAAGGTTAAGCCTTACGGCTCGTTATTGCTTACGGGGTAGGCGCTGCACAAAGTGTCGAGATAACGCATGCAAAAGAAAAAAGTAGAAAGCATGAAATTGACAAGATGTGCGGAGCACATGAGCTTCTTATGCAGGATTCTGCGCCCGGCCGTACAAAGGATTACATGCAACATCGGCAAGACTTGTACAAAAGGTGGTTGCGGAACAGGTTCCGACAACCGCTCCTCTGAGTAAAACTTCGAAGATGCTCAATGTTCGAGTTGCTCACGAGAAAGCCATCTTGGTCTCAAAGCGGACAGCGCCGGGCCTAGTGACTTCGTTTCACCGGTAAGGGCCTTCCCGCCGGTGTCAACTTGTTGGAATTCTTGCGGACTGAGCAGCGCGAAGAACAAAGTCGCCTTCCTCGAGACTTTTGGCATTAAATTTGCGGCTATGGTAGCGGCGCAAAGCTTCTTGGTATCGAGCAGCTCGTCAATGACTGAAGGCGGTCCTCCTCAAGGAAGCGGTCGTCATCTTATCGCCTTCTCTTGCTCAAGCTCATCATAGCGAGCACTCGAGGTGACCCGTATCACGAGTTCCGTGGGGAGAACTGCCTCCGCTCCATAGACTAGAAGCGAAAGGTGTGCGGCCGATGGCTCGATTTGGCGTCGTCTGATCGACCAAAGAACCACCGGCAGCTCCTCAATCCAGTTCTTTCCGCACTTGCGCGGACTGTCGAAAGTCCTGGTCTTGAGCCAGCGCAACACGCCAGCGATCGCCCTCTCCGCTTGACCGTTACTTCTCGGATGAGCAAGCGAAGCGAAGCGGACCTTGGCACCAAGATCTTGGGCGTCTTGCATGAAGAGTGCGGCTCGTGGTGCGTCACGAAAACTGCCATGGTCGAGGCGGGCTCCTCGCACCGTTCGCCGCTGCCGCCCACCACTCCAGCGAAGCTTTGCGCGAGCTCAACTGCTCTGGATTACCCTCAACGGCGGACAAGATCGATGAATGGAGGCCACCATTGAGTCTCATCGGCCGCCAGCAGCGACACTCAGCGGCAGCCGAGTACATCGCTGCTGCGGCGGGACTCGAGCCGCGAGCGATGGCGGCGAAAACGGTGGGGTGCAACCACCATGCACTCTCCACCCGAAGGCCAAGATCGCCGACTCGCCGGATCCACCTCGGCGGCGACTCCACCGTATCATCAGATCCACGAGCTCGTCGCGATCAGCGCCAAGTTCTTCCTGAGCGGCGGCAAGAAGGCGCTTCGAACTGCGCCGAGCACCGAAGAAAGCGGCGTCAATCAGACCAGCGCTGGGCCCTCTGTCGACATGCATGCACCGGGGGAACAGGCGACTTGCCGTCTGCGGTAGGTTGCCCTGCGTTCACTCGTGAGTTGCGGCAAGTCGATGGCCCACATGAAGACTTTCAAGCAGGCGTACGAGAGAAATGCGGCGGCAAGTCGCATCCATCGGAGTTCCTCGGCATCTACACCATCGCGGTGCAAGCTGCGGGGCGGGGCGACAAGATCTGGCCAACTACTTCCGCTAGTACTCAAGCCCAATGTCGGATCTGGCTCATGCACTTGCGGACAACTCCATATCCTCTGGGCAGATCTATGCCATCGGTTTGTCGGCGCCTTCTGGTGACCACAAGCCTCATGGCCAAGAAGCGACCTTCATCTGCTTCGCCCGAAGGAAGGAGAGCCCCTGCACAAGTACATTCAGAGATTCAGCCGCGTACTGGCACAACATCCCGGATGTCCACCTGCTGCGGTAATCAGCGCGTTCCATCGAGCGTCGCGAAACCGCGAGGATGCGGGAGGAGATGGCGATGTGCAAGATCGAGGCGTCAGTGAGCTATATGCCTGGCCGACAAGTGTGCGCGTCTTTGAGGAAGGAGAAACTCCCGGAGAGAATCTGAAGCGGGAGGATCGATAGTGAGGAGGTTGCCCGGCAAAGAAAAACCGGTGGCGGAACAACATGAAGAAGAAAGGCAAAGATGTGCTAGTCGTTGAGCAGTCCGGACAGCGGAGGTGGCGCCAAGAAAGCCAAAGCTGGTAGCTCGGCGAGGAGATTGTCGCGAGCACCAACTACCGGCTGTGGCGGTCGCCGACAAGCGGGGCCGGACCAACAAGCGATCTTGCAAGATCCACCGCACCAAGGGCCATGACCTCCGAGCTGCAAGAAGGTCGAGCAGCTTGTCGAGCAACAAAAGGCTGAATCTGACGACGCGACAAGGAGAAGGCCAGGAAGGTCTTTGGAGGAGCCGGCAAAAAGCGCCCGGCCGAGGAGGGCCTTGCGGCAAGGCCAAGCAGCGGCAAGGAGACAGACCTCCCAGCGGCGCGACAAGGATGAAGATATGGATGATGGCGAGACCGATGAGCGGGGAGTTCGAGAAAGCCCACGAGAGGTCTTGTGCGTTGGCGGCGGTGCTTCTCTGCATACTTCACACCGCCAGCTCAAGCGGTGGATGCGGGAAGTCAATGCGGCGAACCACCCGTCGAGTCACGCAAGCCTACGAAATGGTCCAGCACGCCTATCATCTTTGATATTGAGGACCACCCCGATCGCATAACTGCGGTCGGTGCTTGCCGATGTTGGTTTCACCAACTATCCGCAACCTCAAGGTCACTAAGATGCTAGTTGATGGCGGGGCGGCTTGAACCTGATCTCCTCGCGGTACTCCGAAACTCCAGATCCACGATGGCGAGCTCGAAGAGACCGGCACATTCAAGAATCAATCCGGGAAGGAGCAAGCGAAGGAAAGATCACGTTGCGGTGACATTTGGCGTGAGTTGAACTTCAGGGCTGAGAGGTCACTTTTGGCGTTCTGACTTTCCATTGCCTTACAATGGGATACTTGGCCGTCCGGCACTCGCCAAATTCATGGCAGCCTCTCACTATGCATACAACATCTTTGAAGATGCGAGGCCCGATAAGTGTCATCTCTGTCCCGGCGACAAGAAGGATGCTCTTATCTGCGCCGACAAGATCTACCGGGAAGCAGCAGCCGCAGCAGATGGCAAGTCACTTGCCGTTGAAGCTCCGGCGAAGAAGAAGACCAAGTCCGGCAAGAGTTACGATGCCCACTCGGCAAGCGCACCTCTTGGTGCTGCGCTACCGTCGAGGACGCACCATCGAGCTCCACCGGCAAGTGTAAGAAGACAATGGCAGCTCCACGGAGACCAAGAAGGTGTCCGCCAAGGAGGATGGCTTGGTGGTACCTTCACCATCGATGCCACTCTCGACCCTAAATAGGAAAGCGGCGCTCGTTGCTTTCTGCAGGGTGACGTCGGCGTATTTGCGTGGCAACCGTCGACATCCCGGTGTTCCTGGAAATAATCGAGCACCATCTTGCCGTCTATCCTCATCGCGGCCCGTCAAGCAGAAAATCGAGGAAGCGAGCGGTGGGCGCCAAGAATTCATCGCGAAGAAATCAAGAAATTGGAAGCAGCAGGCCTTGTCGGAGGTGCTCCATCCTCGTGGTTGGCCAACCCTGTAGTCGTGCGCAAGGCAAGCGGAAATGGAGGCTTTGTATCGACTTTACCGATGTCAATAAAGCTTGTCCCAAAGACCCATTTCCTTGCGGCGCATCGACCAGTGTTGACTCCACGGCGGATGTGACTTGCTTTCATTTCTTGATGCATACTCGAGATACCATCAGATCTTCATGGCGAGAAGAGGATGAGGAGAAGACCGCATTCATCACCCCATGTGGCACCTACTTTTTTCGTGCGGATGCCTTTTGGTTTAAAGAATGCTGGTTCAACATTTGCAAGGGTAGTCCATGGCGCTTTTGAGCCGCAAATACACAGAAATGTGGAAGCCTACATGGATGACATAGTGGTCAAGAGCAAGGACAAAGCGACTCTGATTCAAGATTTAGGCGAAACCTTTGCAAATCTGCGCAAGATCAACCTCAAGCTCAACCCGAGAAGTGTGTGTTTGGAGTCCCCTCCGGCAAGCTTCTCGGGTTCTTCATCTCGGCGGGGAATTGAAGCCAATCCCGACAAGATCAAGGCCATTGAGCAGATTGAAGCACCAAAGCGCGTCAAGGATGTACGAAGACTTGCGGTTGCGTAGCTGCTCTCGGCGAGTTTATCTCTGGAGTCTGCTGAGTGCGCCCTGCCATTTTCAAAATATTGAAAAAGGCAGGTCAATGAAATGGACTCGAGCGGAGGCTGCCTGCGAGACTTAAAGAGATACCTGTCCTCCACTCCAACACTTGTCGCACCTAAGCCACAAGAGAAGTTCTTTGCTATATATAGCGGCAACCAATCAAGTGGTTAGTGCTGCGTTAGTAGCGGAGAGGAGGCGGATGATGAGCCGGCAACCACGGCAGATGCATCCAGCGACAAGCGAGGGACTTCACCGGCAAGCTCGGTCCCGACAAAGATGGATCTGCGAGCATGTGAGAAGATCAGAGAAAAGAATGGTGCAGCGCCCAGTTTACTTTGTCGGTTCCCTTCTGCGAGGGGCTAGGTCAAGGTACTCTAGTGTGCAGAAATTGGTTTCGGCCTTCTCATGGCCTCGAGAAAGCTGCGCCATTACTTCCAAGCACATGAGATCACGATCGTCACTCGTTTTCCGGCTGAAGAGGATCTTGCAAAATCCGAAGCAGCAGGCGGGATTGTCGGTGGGCCTTTGAACTGTCAAGCTTTGGCCTCAAGTTTGAGAGCACTTCAACTATCCAAAGCGAGCATTGGCGGAGTTCATAGTAGAATGGGCGCCAACACAAGATGAAGAAATTCGAAGCGAGCATCCCGTCAAGGAAGCAAGCAAAGAGTGGCTGATGTACTTTGATGGTGCCTTCTCGCTGCAAAGGCGCCCGTGCAGGCGTGCTACTTGTTGCACCACGGAGAGCACCTCAAGTCACGTAGTCGGATGCACTTTCCCAAGGAGCAAGCAACGAACAATACAGAGTATGAAGGTTTGCTTGCGGTCTCGAGATCGCAGCGGACCTTGGGATCAAGAAGCTCATTGTCGGGGGTGACTCACGACTTGTCGTCCACCAAGTGAACAAGAATTATCGAGTCCGTTGATGGAAGCTTACGTTGATGAAGTGAGAAAGCTAGAAGAGCACTTTGACGGCCTCACAGATGGAACATGTTCCAAGAGCTCGAGCGACATTGCCGATGGCTTTGTCAAAGTCGCCACACTTAAGTTACACATGGAACCAGGGATTTTGTGCTCAAACTGACTCAACCGTCTGTAATGCCATCAAGCTGGACAGAGCAAGAAGAGGAAGTTGATTTCGGTGACTATTTCCGCGGAGAGCTCCCGAAGCCGCCGCCAAGAAGGTCCTCAAGATCAACACCAAGCATCTTTGAGGAGCGATCTGCTCCGCAAGCCCTAGGGTTTGTTCCTTGAAGCGAGCGCTCCCGACAAGTCTTGCTCCGGCAAGCTTGCGAGAACGTCAAGCTCGGCTGAGCCGCGAGTTCTCGCCGTGAAGCGGATGTTCCGCAGCAGCGGATGTGCCTTTAGTCCTTGTTGTCGAGCCGCAAGCTCCGGCATGGGCACAGCAGATTGTCCGTTTCCTTGAGACGGAGAACTTCCGAAGAGCAAGAAGAAGCGGAAAGAGTAGCCCGGCAGTCAAGTATGTACCAGTTTGTCGACAACACTTTGTCTGAAGAAGACTCAGCGGTGTGAAATTGAAGTGTATTCACGGGAAGGCGGACAAAAGCTGTTGGCAGAGATACATGGAGGCATATGTGGTCACCACATTGGCGCAAAACACTTGCCGGCAAAGCATTCCGGCAAGGTTTCTTTTCCGACAGCACTCCGGATGCAAGCTGCACAAGTAACCAAGTGTGAAGCGTGCGGTTCCATTCCAGCGAGATACACCAGCCAGCTCAAGCTCTCGAACGATCCCTTTATCCTGGCCATTTTCGGTCTTGGGGCTCGACATCCTCGGCCCCTTTCCCGAGCTGTCGGGGCTTTGAGTACTTATGCGTTGCAATCGATAAGTTCACAAAGTGGCGGAAGTGGAAGCGATGAGGAAGGTGACAGCATAGTCAGCGATCAAGTTCTTGGTCGATTGTTTGTCGCCGGGATCCCTAACAGGATCATCACCGACAACGGCATGCAATTCATGAGCCGCACCTTCATGCGATCGTCCAAGATCTTGGCGCCAAGGTCTGCCAACTTCATTGCTCATCCGAGAAGTAGCGGTCAAGCGGAGAGGCGAATCTGAAGTGCTCTGCGGGCTCAAGACCAGGACTTCGACGAGGCTGCGCAAGTGCGGAAAAAAGCTGGATTGAGGAGCTGCGGTGGTTCTTTGGTCGATCGGGGCGACGCCAAATCGAGCCACTAGCGGACACCTTCGCTCTAGTCTATGGGCGGAGGCAGTTCTCCTCACGGAACTTCGCATACGGGTCACCTCGAGTGCTTTCTTATGATGAGCTTGAGCAAGAGCGATTGCGACAAGATGACCTGCTGCTCCTTGAGGAGGACTTTCTTGAGGCATTTGTCTGAGCTGCTCGATACCAGCAAGCTTTGCGCCGCTACCATAACCATAAAGTTAATGCCAGAAGTCTCAAGGAAAGGCGACCTTGTTCTTGGCGCGTTCAGTCCGCCAAGAATTCCAACAAGTTGGCCTTGAAGTGGGAAGGCCCTTACGGGTGAAGCGAGTCACTAGGCTGGCGCTGTCCGCCTTGAGACCGAAGATGGCATTCGGTGAGCAACTCCGGGAACATTGAGCATCTTCGTAAGTTTTACCCGTGAGAAGCGCGGTTGTCGGAACCTGTTCCGGCAACAACCTTTATACAAGTCTTGCCGATGTTGCATGTAATCCTTTATGCGAAGCGAGGCGCAGACCCCGTGCATAAGTAAAGCTCATGTGCTCCGCACATCTTGTCAATTTCATGCTTTCTACTTCTTTTCTTTTGCATGCATTATCTGACACTTTGTGCAGCGCCTACCCCCGGTAAGCAATAACGAGCCGTAAGGCTCCATATCTTTATTTTCTCTTCTTTCTCTTTCTCAAAGAAAGGAAGGTTCCCTCGAACACAAGTTTGCCGGGGGGAAAGGAGAAGATAATGGTGTGGACCAAGCGTCGTTCGAGGAAGTTTCGCCTTACCAGGAAGCAAACGACAGAAAAGCTAAGTTGCTAAAGTTTGAGCAATCAGTTTTAAAAAATTTAAGTTATCTTCCTCGAACGACCGTGCTTTGTATGGAAAACCTGTGCGCGGAGGAACCAACTCGTAACTGGTTGCGCCCTTACTTTGTTTGAGTCCGCTCAACAATTTAAGTGAGCTGCGACTAGTTGCGACAAGGTTTCTTGTCGGTGGCGGCACCGCTTGACAGGCTCTTGACGTCCGCACTCAGCGCTTCATGACTAAGGTGCTCTGCCGACAAGTTCCCTAAGCGTGGGGCAAAAACATACAAAGGAAGGAATCAAGTAAAGGAAATAACATAGCAATCGCTACCCGAAATAGAGTCATATTACAAGATAGCTTGTCGCGGCTCTAACAGATTGTTCTCATAACATGACCAGCAGCGACAAGAAAAAGAGAAAACGGGCGGCCTAATCTACGCGATCGCCCTCAACCCTCTTGATCCTGCTCACCTTGTCCACAATGGGTGCGACAAGGGCCTTGAGCGCTTCCAGATCAGCATCCGGCGGCAAGGTCTTGAGGACGTTGGTGAGATTGAGGCCTGGGTTGCGGAAGGCCACCTTCACCAGCACCTTTTGAAGAGCTCCCGCGCAGATCATGCGCTACTCGTCGGCCAGCTGCTTTGGGATCTTCTCCCGGAGTCGCTGGATGGCCGTCGCCACGCCTTTGAAGAACAAGTTGAGCTTGGCGCTGTGTTGGAGGTGCTCATCGGAGGAATACCCGAGATCATCCATCCCCAGCTGCGCCAGCTCCCTGTCGATGGCTGCAGCAACATCCACTAGACCCTCGGTCCAGTGCTCCACATTCTCCCTAAAAAGTGTTACAGGCGGCGGCGGCACTTCTTGACAGCGCCTCGTCGGCCTTGACCTTCTCCTCCAAGGCCACCTCCCGCTCCCTGGCGCCGTCCAGCGTCTTGGTCAAAGTAGTCAGCTTCAACTCAAGATCTGCATTGGAGTCCTTGGCGGCGCTAAGCTCCTTGCTCCTCTCGGCGAGACGACCCTGCAGCTCGCCAAGGATGTAGGCGTCCTTCTCGCGCTCACGCTTGAGCACAGCAAGCTCCTCGCCGCTCACCTTGAGATCGGCCTCCAGCTGTGCCACCTTAGTCTCCAGCTCCTTCTTGGCGGCCTCGGCAGTTGCGGCAGCATCCTCTGCTTCCTTGAGAGCCCCGCCAAATGTTTGCACGCGCGCGGCAAGGTCCTCCTCGTGGCTGTCAAGATTAACCTTCCGCGCCAACTTCGCCTTCCTGCGAGACAGCTTCTCGGCAACAAGCCGCTGTTGCTCTTCAACTTCAGCCTTCTCGAGGAGGAAGGCTTTACGCTCCTCGGCGAGTCGCTCCCGCTCCTCTGCCAGGGACCGGAGAGCATCCTGGCTAAGGCCCCGGAGCTCTTCCGCGCGCATGTCGATATCCGCTCCCGCCTTCGCGACAAGCGCTTCTCGGGATACCAGCTTGGCATGTCGGGCGCGGTAGAGCGACAACAGCTTCCGCAGCAGCTGCTCCTCCTCAGGCTCGCCGCTGCTGCTGTCCGGCGCATCGACCAGCGTCAGCCCAGCGGAGGCGAGCAACTCTTCATCAAAGGTTTCCCCTTCGATCGGCGCCCAGGGGAGCTTGATGAAGACGCCATCGCCGGCCTTCAAATAGGCGCCGGGCTGGGGCTCTTGAACTGACAGCTGCAGCAGCGGCGGAGGATCGGCGGTCGGCGTAGCGCTGGCGCTCCTGCGGCCTCGGGGCCGTCGGTCGATCGCGGACCCCTCGCCCCACCTGCGGCGGCAGCTTTGGCGGACTCTCCACGGCGGGGTCATCAGCGCCCGGCTTCTTCGTCGGTGACAATGGCGTCGTCGGTATTGCCGAGCGCGTTCTCCTCGCCGGCGACCTCGGTTTCCATCGGCTCCGTGGCAGATGGATCTGACGACCGGAAAAGGAAGAAAAGTCAAGCAAATATTCAAAAGAAAATCAGAAGAAGAAGAACCCAAGGGAAGTTTTCAGGCAAGAGGATTACGTACTAGGATCTCTGATCGTGGTCTCCGCCACCGAAGTCGGTGGTGCTGTCCTTGCGGAGAACTGTCCCTTGCCGGAGAATTCTCCTTGCCGGGAATCCTCCCTTGGCGGTGTAGTCTAAGCAGATGGCATGTCGGGAGCGGCTTCCGGACACTCCTGGTGAGACTGCTCTACTCCTACGCAAACCAATAGTCAGATGTCAGCAAAGAAAGAGCACCCATGCGCGCCTAACAGCAGGAAGTAGAACATATGCTTACGCTGGGGGCTGCTTTGGGGAATTGTAGTCGGGTCCGGCAAGGTGGTCTCGGACACACCCCCTGCTATCGCGGTGGGTTCGTCCTCGATGACAATCACCGGGACCTTGGCTCTCTTCGCCGCTCTCTGGGCCAGGGTCCTGAAAAGGAATGGGTTCGGAGTAAAGCGAATCAGATACAAGACAAAACAGCAAGAATTGAAGAATTGCAAGTACAGCAAAGAATCTTACTCTTCCTCTTCCTCGTCGGAGCTGAGCGCGGAGAGATCATATATGCCCACCTTGGTAGCGACAAAGGCGGAGGTAGGTTCCTTAGCCGCTTGGCGGGAGGCCAAGCGGTGGTCGGGAGGCCCGCTCCGATTGCCGCAGCGGCGTGAGTGCTCCAGCAGCAAGATGCTTGCCACGGTGGAAGCAGCGTCGCGGGCGGCGGCTGTTGGCCCGTCTGCCGCCCCGCTACGTCCCCGGCCTTGCGGAGACGCCTTTTGGTGGAGCTGGGGGCTCCGCTTGCGGCGAGCTGTCTGGAGGGGAGAAGGAGGAGTCGAACTTCAACGAGTCGCTCGCGCCCTCGGCGGGCTCGCCCGACTCAGCTTCAGGCTCGACAAGCTCTTCCTCGCCGGCAAGCTCCTCTCGCTCGGCAAGGCTTGCCGCCTCTGCTGCCTCTGCCTCCTCCACGGTGAATCCAAACTCGCCCGCAGCAGCGGCTGCCGCCGCCTCTTCCAGCCTAGTGGCGATGCGCTGCATCTCCTCATCGGTGGTGTCGCGAGTAAGGCTCTTCTGTTCATCGGAGCGGACCGGCATTTCTACCAAGCCGTCAAAGAACTCCCGCACGACGTCGTCTGCAGGCTCTTGCCAAGTTGGGACAATTCCATGCGAATCGCACAGCGGCATCATTATGCGGATGCGGTCGGCGAGGAGTTGTTGCTGTGAGCGACACCCCTCGGCAACCTGAACGCCGGGATGATCAGGATCGTGCTTGAACAGTTCCAAGAGCATCGCGTCCGGTTCAGAGGCAGTGAAGTTGAAGTTGAGGCCAGGCGCAACCTCATGATATCCGCCGCGATACGGAACTCCCGGCGGGTCTCCTCCTCTCCTGCAGGGGGGCGATGCGGCGGCGAAGAAAGTCTGCGCCAACGGCGCCTACGGTGAGCCCGGCAAGCCTGAGGCGTAGGATCCGGGTGACGGCAATCTTCAGCCTATCGTCTTCCGGGGCCACGTGGCTCCAATCGTTGCCGCGCACTACTGGAGCTTGGCGCTGGGCGGTAAATGGCTGCGGGTTCTCCTCGACAATCCAGCACCAGTCTGCTCTCCACTCATCCCACTTGCTGCGGAGCTCTCCCTCCAGATAAGCTTCCTTCTTGCCGGTTCTCGAGATCCAGGCGATTCCGCCGGATAAAGGCTCCCCTCTCTCAACTCGGGGCATAAAGAAGTGGCGAAAAAGAGCTACATTTGGATAGACTCCGACAAAGTTTTCGCAGAGATGTGCGAAAACTGCCATGGTCGAAGCGGCATTGGGGTGAAGTCAAGGAGGCGGAACCCGTAGGTGTTCATAATGTCACGAAGAACTTCGGAGAAAGCGGGCGAGCCCGCGAGAAGAACAACGCGAAGAAGGGATATCCATTCAGAGCCAGTTCCGAAGCGGCGGCTGGGAGTACCTTCGTGCGCGGATGCGCTCGCGTCTCCGCTGACCAGAAGAGGTAGTAATACTCCCTCAGATCCTTCGCGGCGAGCTGAGGGGGGAAGGTTGCCGCTCCTTCGCGGCGCCGCGAGCGCTGCGCCTCGGCCGACTTCACAACCTTCCGGCTTTGAGCCATGGCGGAAGTGGTGAGAGAGATCGGCGGCGTTGGTGGTGCGGTGGCGATGAAGCGGGCGCTGCTCTCTTTCAGCCGGGAAGAAGGGGGGCGGCGGAGGTTTTGAGATTGGAATAGCAACGGCGAGATGGGCGGACTGCCCTGTTTCCCCTGCTTATAAAGAGGAGAGGGTAGGCGTTCGCCTTTCGAATAAAAAACCACCCATGATCTCTCCCGGGGCGCGCATTCGACGGCGTGCCGTTTGTGGAGGCGTGGTGGGTCCAGTGAATCTGGCGTAACCCAGGGGCAGCGTGCCCATGCCCTGTTTTGGGCTGGCCCAACAGCGCTTCGGCACCGTGTGTGGCTCGAGCCGGGGCTCTGTCGGTGTACTAGAATAGGGGTACCCTAGTATCCCGAACTTGTGCACGGGCAGTTGCAGCACCCCGCGGCAAGGCTTGCCGGGTGACCGCCAAGGTCCTCCACGGTTCCTTTGGAGCCATTCAAGAACAAAGTATTCAAGCCAAGGAGACAAGGCCCGAGCAAGAGGAGCTTGCGGGAAGGCCAACCAAGGCATTTTAAGGAACTTGCCGCGACGCCCGCGCGTCCGGCGAGGCCCGTGGCGACAAGCTTCCGGACGCGACAAGACAACGATCGCGGCAAAGGCGCTTGCAGCGACAAACTACCTCTCTGTACCACGCTCCAGCACATCCACCAGCGTGTGCATACAGGACCTTTCGAGCCGCACGCGTGGCAAGAGGCTGTCTTGACTAGCGGTCTTGTGATGGTGGCGGCGGCGACAAGATTGCCATCGTGGCAAGCGGTGGCGTCCCGACGGTCCCTTTTGCCTTGTTTGGGCGACATAGGCGGGCATTTAATGCCTTTGTCCCCTGCCGTCGGGGTTAGGTATGATACCTGTCACGGTGGTTGTACCAACCGCAATTCCTTTTCCATTTTACCCTTGTCTACGTTGCCGCCTGTCGGAGACCCTTTAGCATATAAAGGAGGCCCATTACATAGCGTAGGGGGGTTGGGAGCCAGAAAAACACTCATGCTCGGTCTCGTTAGCAGCTAGTGTGTACTGTAGCACTCAGCGCTCCCGAGCAAGAACTCAATACACTCAGACATGCAGCAGTAGGAGTGTTATCTCTCCGGAGAGCTCCGAAGCTGGGTAAACTGCTCGTGTGCTTCGCCTCGATCCACTCTTCGTGCGATCTCCCCCCCCCCCTGCCGAACCGAAAGGGGCTCGATCCGCCGGTCCCATAGGTGTTCGTGGATCAGGCATTTTAAGCAACTTGCCGCGACGCGCCATGCGTCCCGGCGAGGCCCGGTGAGCGACAAGCTTCCGGACGCGACAAGACAACGACCGCGGCAAGGCGCTTGCGCGACAAACCTCTCTGTACCACGCTCCGGCACATCCACCAGCGTGTGCCATACAGGACCTTTCTGTGCAGCGTGGCAAGAGGGCTGTCTTGGCTAGCGGTCTTGTGCGGTGGCAGCGACGCTGACAAGATTGCCATCGTGGCAGCGGTGGCGTCCCGACGGTCCCTTTTGCCTTGTTTGGGCGACATAGAGCGGGCATTTAATGCCTTTGTCCCCTGCCGTCGGGGTTAGGTATGATACTTTATGCGGTGGTTGTACCAACCGCAATTCCTTTTCCATTTTACCCTTGTCTCGTTGCCACCTGCCGGAGACCCTTTAGCATATAAAAGGAGGCCCATTACATAGCGAGGGGGGTTGGGAGCAGAAAAACACTCATGCTCGGTCTCGTTAGCAGCTAGTGTGTCTTGTAGCACTCAGCGCTCGAGCAAGAACTCAATACACTCGGACATGCAGCAGTAGGAGTGTTATCTCTCCGGAGAGCTCCGAAGCTGGGTAAACTGCTCGTGTGCTTCGCCTCGATCCACTCTTCGTGCGATCTCCCCCCCTGCCGAACCGAAAGGGGCTCGATCCGCCGGTCCCATAGGTGTTCGTGGATCGGGCATTTTAAGCAACTTGCGCTGACGCGCATACGCGTCCAGCGAGGCCGATGGCGACAAGCTTCGGACGCGACAAGACAACGACGCGGCAAAGGCGCTTGCGCGACAACTACCTCTCTGTACCCGCGCTCCGGCACATCCACCAGCGTGTAGCCATACAGGACCTTTCGGTAGCAGCGGCAAGAAGGCTGTCTTGACCGGCGATCTTGTGATGTGGCGGCGCTAACAAGATTGCCATCGTGGCAGCGGTGGCGTCCCTCACGATCCCTTTTGCCTTGTTTGGGCGACATAGGCGGGCATTTAATGCCTTTGTCCCCTGCCGTCGAGGTTAGGTATGATACCTTTGTCGGTGGTTGTACCAACGCAATTCCTTTTCCATTTTACCCTTGTCTCGTTGCCACTGTCGGAGACCCTTTAGCATATAAAGGAGGCCCATGCATAGCGAGGGGGGTTGGGAGCAGAAAAACACTCATGGTCGCATACGAACACCTATGGGACGGCGGACCGAGCCTTCGGTTCGTGAGGGGGGGCGGAGATCGCGACGAAGAGCGGATCGAGGCGAAACACTGAGCAGTTTACCCAGCCGGAGCTCTCGGAGAGATAACACTCCTACTGCTGCATATCCGAGTGTATTGAGTTCTTGCTCGGGAGGCTGAGTGCTACAAAGACACACTAGCTGCTAATGAGACCGAGCATGAGTGTTTTTCTGCTCCCACCCCCCCCACGCTATGCATGGGCCTCCTTTTATATGCTAAAGGGGTCTCCGTCGGTGGCAACGAGACAAGGGTAAAATGGAAAAGGAATTGCGGTTGTTACAACCACTGCAAAGGTATCATACCTAACCCCGACGGCAGGGACAAAGGCATTAAATGCTCGCCTATGTCGCCTAAACAGTGCAAAAAGGATCGTCAGGACGCCACCGCTTGCCACGATGGCAATCTTGTCGCCGCCGCTGCCATCACAAGATCGCTGGCCGCCAACCTCTTGCCACGCTACCGAAAGGTCCTGTGGAGACACGTTGGTGGATGTGCTGAGCGCTGGTACAGAGAGTTTGTGCGCTGCAAGCGCCTTGTCATGATCGCTTCTTTGTCGCGTCCGAAGCTTGTCGCCACCGGGCTCGCTGGACGCGTGGCGCGTCGCGGCAAGTTCCTTAAAATGCCTTGGTTGGCCTTCCCGGCAAGCTCCTCTTGTCGGGGCCTTGTCTCCTTGGCTTGAATACTTTGTTCTTGAATGGCTCCAAAGGAACCGCGGAGGACCTCGGCGGTAACCCGGCAAGCCTTGCCGCGGGGTGCTGCAACTGCCCATGCACAAGTTCGGGATACTAGGGTACCCCTACTCTAGTACACCGACAAGGAGAGGAGGTGGTTTTGCAATGGAGAAGAGGGAGAGGAGTGTGCGGCTGAGATTTAGGATTGGGCGAGAGGGCCGGCGCGCTGTGACTGGATCAAAATCAAAATCAATTTACCCTTCAATTAAGAAAGTGACCCCACATTAACTAGTCTCCCTTTTATTCTGGGTCATAATTGACCATGATTTTCGCACATAAAATATATGTTATACATTGCAAAAATAATATAATTTGAAAGTACATTCAGATACGAACCAAACGATACAATTTTTGGCGACATGCATTCACATTTTGCTTGTCAAATACAGTACGTGGTCAAACTTTCACCCAAAATATGCAAAACAACAAAAAAAATACTTCCAAGACTAGCGCCGCTCTTCCGCTCTTCTCCTCTGAAACCATCGCCGCTCCTCTCCTGTTCCAATCTAAATCTAGCGCCGCTGCTCTCCTCGTCCATTTCAAAACCACCGCCCCTCCTCTCCTGTTCCAGTCCAAAACCAGCGTCGCTCCTCTCCCGATCTAATCCAAAACCAGCCTTGCTCCTCTCCTCTCCCATTCAAAAACCACCTTGGCGTAGTGAAGGTGCTGTGGAGAAGTAGATCGATGGAGGAGTACAACCGACACGTGAGGATCGCAGACAGCGACCATGTGAAGCTAGCTAGGATGTTGGAGATACAGTCTTGGTTTGACAACAAGGACCAACTAAGCGGCGACGGTGACATCCATGGCCAAATATCTGCAACAGGCGAAAGGAGGCGATACTCCCGAGGGAGTCGCGCCGAGTACATAGAGCTGCTCCTCTGGGCCATGGAGCAAACAGATTCACGAATCAATCGTGAGGGAGCGGTGGTGGGAGTATCGTTCTGGATGGAGCATCCACGAGAGATTGAAGGATCGAGCATCTCTGAGGTGCCGTTTGTGAGGTGTCCTGCCAGAGCGAGCCGGTGGAGTCTTCGTCGACCGAACCCAACTGCAACAGGAGAAAAGTAGTTGGCCCGACGACGCTCCCCCGCCATCGTCTCCCTCGCCGTTCACATCGTCTCACAGGGCGGCTGTCTGCCGTCGAGGAATAGGAGGGGACTGCCCCACAGCCCAATAGTCGGGCAGGTTGTGAATTGTCAGGAGGAGCTTAGGGTTGTCAGTATTTGCAGGTTGTGAATTGTGTTTTGTGTTGTGTATTTTGAGAGTACTTTCAGATATGAATGTCTTTTGAATTTCAGATTTGCAGTATTGAGCATATGAAGTATTTTATGAATTCTAGAGATCTATTTTTAGCACTTAAAAAAATGTAGTTTCATAGGAGTATAAAAGTGCAGACAATGTGATTCTCAGAGAAGAAACTGCAAGTTTCAGTTTCAGATAAGAAACTGCAAGTTCAGTTTTAGATAAGAAACTGAAACTTTCAGAGGCAAAGCATTTATATTAACACGGCCTTTTCAAACAGGGTTAACATCATGTTGGAAGTTTTATTCATGGTCGAAAATGGAACTACCAGCCAGTTAACATCATGCTGATCAACATTCCTGCATAGCACATCTTCATATGATGCACAGTCAAAATGCCCAGACAATGTCGAGTGTGTGAAACACAGAGAAAACGAGGGACGAAGTTTTCGCAAGTGTTGGACGTGGTTTTGGGCTGCCCCGTCTAGGCTTTCATTTTTAACATGCGCAGCCCACGACCTCGGATGGGAGGTCCATAGCCCTGTTTGTATTTTCTTAGGGCCGTCATGTATCGACCGGCCTATGGACCTCCCATCCGAGGTTTTATTTTGGCAGCCCAATTTATGTATTTTTTGAAGAAAACGCAGAGGTCTGTTCTATTTTTCTATATAAGAATAGGAGCATGAGGTCCAACTTATGTTTCCTTCTAACTATATTATATATATTTAAATTATTTTATATGTTATTATATATTATTTTATTTTCATCATATATTTAACAGATACTTACATATGTAAGAACACAATATCCCACATCTTATTAACTTATAAAAATAATTTCTTAACAAAAAAAATCCTGGATTGTTTTGGCACAAAAATCCTAGTGATTGTGTACAAAAGCTTGGTAAGATTTAAGGACGAATGTAATAATATCACTTATTATTTAAATATAGTTATAACAAAATGCTCAGCCCCTTTTTATTTTTTGATAACATTGCTGGCCCAACCCAACATTATAATTAGAATCAGCCGAGCAAAATTGTGTATTTTGAGAAAGTGCAAATGGCCTGTAATTTTTTAGGAAATAAAATAAATGGGCCGCATGGACGCTACATTATTTGTTCACCCAGCCCAGCTAATGGCTGTAATTCAAAAAAAAGATCAAATTGACTGTAAATTCTACCACGCAAAAAAAGATTGTAAATTCTGAAAAAATGGGTTGAATACGTGCCACATTTTTGGAGGCTGAAATGTGGGCCAATAGGTCGAAGCCAACGCAAGTCGTTGTCAATTTAGTCAGCAAATGATTCTGACATGTTAGCTGTTGGATTTACATCCAACGACCGGCATCCATCTTCAATCTCTTGTCTTCTTCCTCCAGTGCCGCCGGGACCACCTCCCGCCTCCTCCTACTAGCAGCTCTGCTTAGCACGCTTCGCTATGAAGCGCTACTCCACCGTTGGCCAGGCCATCCCTCCACCCCTCCACACCTCCTGTTCTTCTCCACCGACTGCCGAACCACACCGCACTAGAACCAGTTAACCCTCGTACACCTCTTCGTCTGCGACTCCACTCCCGCGTCTTCCCATCTCCAGCTCGTTTATGTCCGGCGCCTCGCCGTCTCCACCACCTTGGATGCGCTCGACGCGGCGTGGTCAACGTGGTCAACGAACGACACCATCGGAAGTAGACTGTGCGTGGAGAGGCTAACAGCTGGGTCCATGGCCGCACACAAGGAAATGCCTCCTTATTACGTGCAAAATAATGATTCCTCCACGACATCCGGGACCCACGGAAGGGCCTCAGTATTTCGCGAAAAAATGTGCCCCTCGCGACATGTCGGACCCACCAGCTATCTTCGCACGCAAGGAAGTGCCTCCTTATTACGCACAAAAAATGAATACTCCCCGCCGGTGGAACCCGGCATAGTGGGAGGCTGACTTGTGGGCCTACCAAGTTGGCGGGATGGAGGGCTTTGTCAACTTAGTCAATATGAACGATTCTAGCTCCTGTTACCGTACGATGTTCATCCAATGGCCGTAGTGCTTCTTCAACCTCTGGTCTTCTTGCTCCAGCCGCCCAAACCAGTGCCGGTCGTGCCGCTTGCTCCTGCCTCCCGTGGCCGGCTGTGATGCCGCACGGGCCTCACCGCCCCCTACTACTCCCACCGCTGGCCAGGCCATCCCTCTACTCACCCACACCCCCTGTTATTCTGCGGCGACAGCAGCCTCACATCACAGCCGAACCAGTGAACCCACGTACTCCTCTTGGCGTGGGCATCCATCGATCGTCTTCCCGGCTCCAGTCGCCCCTTCCTAGGCCTCGCCGTCGTCCACCGCCGTGGTGCTCTCGGCGTGGCGTGGTCAACGTGGTCAAGGAACGACTTCCATCGGACGCGGACTGTACGTGGAGAGGCTGACAGCTGGGTCCACGGTCGCAGCAAGGAAGTGCCTCCTTATTACACGCAAAATAATGATTCCTCCACCTGACAGCGGGGACCCACCGGACGAACCAACGTATTTCGCGAAAAAAACGTTTCCCCCTGACTGCTGGGACCCACCAGCTACATCTTCGCACGCAAGGAAGTGCGTCCGGGCAAAAAAAACGATTCGCCCCCCTGACTGCCGGGACCCACCAGCTACATCTTCGCACGCAAGGAAGTGCATCCGGGTAAAAAAAATGATTCGCCCCCCTGACTGCTGGGACCTACCAGCTACATCTTCGCACGCAAAGGAAGTGCGTCCGGGCAAAAAAAAATTACGATTCGCTCCTCTGACTGCTAGGACCCACCAGCTACATTTTAGCACGCAAGGAAGTGCCTGACAGTCGGGACCCACCTGGTCAAAGCGTACGTAGCGTTGTCATTCTGGTCGCGAACGTGTACGTACATACTGGTCGTTGTAGAGGCGTGCACGTAGCATGTACACGTACATACAGCGGCCAGGGTGCAAGAAAGAAAATACGGCCACGTACGTACATACGGGCAGGGTCTCGGACGCCTACTCGCGCATACGTACGGCGAGGGCTCGTGTACATGGCTGGGTCGGAACGGAGAAATAGCGTCGTCGTCGTGTTCATGGGGAGGCAACGGAATGCGTCGTGTTCATGGGGAGGCAACGGAATACGGCGTGTTCATCGGGAGGCAACGGAATGCGTGGGACTGTGGGAGCCAACCGGCTGGGACGGAACAGGCGATGGAAACGAGGCCTGGCGAACCGCAGAACGGAGGAAACGGCCTTGTGTTCGACCGGCCATGTTCGAAACAGGGTCCTGTTGATCGGGAGGTGTCTGGCGTACCGCAAAACAGAGGAAATGGACCTCCTACGGTCGAAACGGGGGTCCTGTTGATCGGGAGGGGTGCGGCGTACCACAAAGCAGATTTAAACGGACCTCCTACGGCAAGCGAGGTCATGTTGATCGGGAGGGTGTGGCGTCGCAAAGCGGATTTAAACGGACCTCCTATGGTCGAAACGGGGGTCCTGTTCATCGGGAGGGGTGTGGCGTACCGCAAAACGGACTCCACGGGATACTGTTCATCTCCACCGTCGACCTCCTCCAGCCTCCACGGGCTGCTGTTCATCCAGCTTCCACCGCGCGGGACTCCACCAGCTACAGTTCAACCACCCCTCCACGGGCACCCCTCCACCGTCTACTGTTCATCCAGCCCTCCACACCACAGGGTCCTATTCAACCACCCCTCCACGGGCACCCCTCCACCTCTACTGTTCATCCAGCCCTCCACACCACGGGGTCCTGTTCATCCAGAGGCAAACACCACTGCTCACTGTTCATCCAACCCCCCCCCTGCAACACTCACTATTCATCCCAGAGGCAGCATCGATCGGCTTGATTAGCAGCGATGGCGAAGAATCGCTCGATCGGGTTCGATTAACGCCATCGATCGATATCTCGGGTTCGAGAACGCGTAGCGTCAGGTCTGTCTTCGGGTTCGATTAGAGCCCAATGCCTTGCTCGAGTTGATTAGAGCCAACGCCTCACACCGCAGCGTGCGTTATGCACGAGAAAGCGCGATCGCTCAGCCCCGACCTCCCACCGTGGCGCAACTCCCGAGATTTTCCTCCCCTCGCTTCTACCATGGTTTTTCCGTCATGGGCGGCCCAAAGAATGTCATGCAGCTGCGTCTCCGGCCCGCCTGTGACGAAAAGCCCATTTTCTGTCATGATTTTTGTCATAAGTAGGAGCCCACCACATCTATGATGATACGGGTTCTGTCACAATTATCGTCATAGAAGTGTCATATGTATGACAGGAAAAAAATTCGTTCGGCCCAAAATGTCACGGATGTGTCTTTTTTTTTGTAGTGAGAGAACCACCTAAACTTGTGTTGAGGTTAGGATATTCCATTCCAACCACATAAATCTTGATCTCTAGCCTTCCCCAAGTTGCTTTCCACTCAAATATTCTTTCTACCAAATCCAATCCTATGAGAGAGAGTTGAGTGTTGGGGAGACTATCATTTGAAGCACAAGAGCAAGGAGTTCATCATCAACACACCATTTGTTACCTTTTGTAGAGTGGTGTCTCCTAGATTGGCTAGGTGTCACTTGGGAGCCTCCGACAAGATTGTGGAGTTGAACCAAGGAGTTTGTAAGGGCCAGGAGATCGCCTACTTCGTGAAGATCTACCTACTGAGGAAAGTCCTTTGTGGGCGAAGGCCATGGTGGGATAGACAAGGTTGCATCTTCGTGGACACTTCGTGGGTGGAGCCCTCTGTGGACTCGCGCAACCATTACCCTTCATGGGTTGAAGTCTCCATCAACGTGGATGTACAATAGCACCACCTATCGGAACCACGGATAAAAAAATCTCCGTGTCAACTTTTCTTTTGCTCCCTCAATCTCATCCCTTTACCTTCATATGCAATTCTTGTACATTCCGCTGCTATACTCTTAGAATTGCATGTGTAGGTTGATTGCTTGACTTGTGCTAAGTTGTTAAAATCTGCCAAGAACTAAACTTGGGAAAAGGCTAGATTTTTATTTGGTCAAGTAGTCTAATCACCCCAACCCCTCTAGACATACTTTCGATCCTACAAAGTTCCAATCAGGTGTTTAACAATAGCTGCAGAAATTAAGGCTTTATTAAGTATTTCAAATGCTTCTACACAACCATCATTAAAAAATGCAATATATTTTTGCAATAAATTAGTAAGAGGCTTAGACATTTTAGAGAAGTCTTTAATAAATCTCGTATGGAAACCAGCATGACCAGGCAAACTTCTTATACCTTTGATGTCTGTAGGACACGACATTTTTTCAATAGCATCAACTTTAGCTTTATCAACTTCAATACCTCTTTCGGATATTTTATGCCCCAACATAATACCTTCATTAACCATAAAGTGTCACTCTCCCGATTCAAGACAAGATTATTTTTGTCACATCTCTGCAAAACTCGATCAAGGTTGCTGAAACAATCATCAAAAGAAGTTTCGTATACGGAGAAATCATCCATGAAAACCACAACAATATTTTCACAAAAGTCAGATAATATAGCATCCATATATCTTTGAAAAGTAGTAGATGCATTGCATAAGCCAAAAGGCATACGTCTATAAGCAAAGGTACCAAAAGGGCATGTAAAAGTAGTTTTTTCTTGATCCTCTTGTGACACGGGTATTTGGGAAAAACCAGAATAACCATCTAGAAAGCAGAAATGTGTATGTTTTGATAGTATTTCTAGCACTTGATCAATGAAAGGTAAAGGGTAATGATCTTTCCTAGTATCTTTATTTAATTTTCTAAAATCAATTACCATGCTATAACCCGTGACAATTCTTTGCGGAATCAATTCATTTTTATCATTAGGAACAACAGTAATACCTCCCTTCTTAGAGACACAATGAACATGACTTACCCATCTACTATCAGCAATAGGATAGATTATACCTGCTTCCAGAAGCTTTAATATTTCATTTCTTACCACTTCTTTCATCTTAGGATTCAACCTTCGCTGGTGATCAACAACTGGTTTAGCATCAGGTTCCATATTAATTTTATGCTGACATAGAGTGGGACTAATGCCCTTAAGATCATCGAGAGTATATCCAATAGCGGCACGTGCTTCTTCAGAGTTTTAAATAATTTATTTTCTTCATGCTCTAAAGGGTTAGCACTAATAATAACAGGATATATCTTCTTCTCATCGAGATAAGCATATTTCAAAGTATAAGGTAATTGTTTAAGCTCAAACACAGGATCACTCTTGGGTGGTGGAGGATCTCCAAGAGTCTCAACAGGCAAATTGTGTTTCAAAACATGCATTTGTTTAAAGAATATCTCATCTATTTCATTTCTTTCATTCATGAACATATCATTTTCATGGTCTAGCAGATATTGTTCTAAAGGATCAGTAGGAGGGACGGCAATAGAAGCAAGAGCAATAATTTCATCTTTACTAGGCAATTATTTATCATGGGGTTGTCACTACTACAAAAAAGGCTATAGATGGAATGGCTACTAATGGCGCACCTGTGATGTGGTGCGCCATTAGTATATTCTAATGGCGCACCATGTCTCGGTGCGCCATTAGTAATATATTACTAATGGCGCTTTTGGTGTGTGGTGCGCCATTAGTAGTTTGGAAAAAAACATAAAAAAATTGTTACTAATGGCACCTTGGGTGGTGCGCCATTACTAATTTAACTAGTAATGGCGCACTTTCCACTGGTGCGCCATTACTAAGTTTTTTTTAAAAAAAATCAAAAAAAAAATCATTTTTTTTTCAAAACTACTAATGGCGCACCGTGGGAGTGGTACGCCATTAGTAGTTGAACTAGTAATGGCGCACCACCCCACGGTGCGCCATTAGTAACTTGGCCACCTTCCACCTTCCACGGTACGTCGTCGGTTGCACCCCCCGGATCGCCTTTTCAGTTTAAAAAAAATAAAAGAAAATGATGAAAATGTCAAAAAAATAAAAGAAAATAAGTTTCCCATGTGATATGTGGTCTAGTTGTTGGGAAAAATTGCAAATATGAATTTCGACTTCATTTGCAAAATCTCTCGAGAATTTGTAAAAATGAGCATAACTTTTGCATACTAACTCGGATGAAAAAGTTTTTATATGAAAAATCATCTACTCGAAAAGTTACATCCAAATTTAGCAGGGAACCCGTTAAACATTCAAAATCCCCAAAACCTAACAGAAAAAAGTTACGGGCTTTCAAGATCTAGCGGCAAAAAATTCAAAAAATTCAAAAAATTGGTTTTGAAATTTTTTTGATTTTCAAAAATGATCGTAATATGATCGAGAAGTTTGAAATATTTTTCAAAATTTCATCATAGTCATGAACATGAACAAAGTCCTAGACATCAATAAGGTATAACAGATTGATATGCTAGATATATCAACAAGTGCACGTGAAGTGAGTATTCTTTGGGGTTGGATAGAACTCGAAGTTAAGCGTGCTTGGGCTGGAGTAGTGTGAGGATGGGTGACCTTTCGGGAAGTTTGACCACGGAGTGCGATTTGACCTGAGATTAAGCATATTGACCCGAGATTAAGCCATAGTGAACTGAGATTAAGAAAAATTTGAAAAAAAAAATTAAAAAAATTAAAAAAAATTAAAAAATTTGAAAAAAAAAATTACTAATGGCGCATCCAGAGGTGGTGCGCCATTAGTATGCCAAAGCACCTGGGTATACATGGCCCCTGGGAGGCATACTAATGGCGCACCCTGGCCTATACTAATGGCAAATTACTAATGTCGTGCTATTAATGGCGCACCACAGATGCGCCATTAATAGCCATATTAGGTGCGCCATTAGTAGGGGTTTTTCTAGTAGTGTGTTTACAAAATTTTGAGAAATTAAACTCATGAGACACATCCCCGAAACTTACGCTAACAATTTCTTTCTCACAATCTATTTTAGCATTAACAATGTTCAAGAAAGGTCTATCAAATATAATGGGACAACAATCATCTTGTGGGGAACCAAAGAACTAGAAAACCAGTACGGTATTTTTCCCCCACACAAGACTTCAACATCTCTAACAATCCCAATCTGTGAGACAGTATCTCTATTAGCAAGCTTAATAGTAACATCAATATCTTCTATTTCAGCAAGTGCAATATCATTGATTATTTCTTGGTATAAAGTAAAGGGAATTGCACTCACACTAGCACCCAAATCACATAAGCCATGATAACAATGATCTCCTATCTTAACAGAGAAAACACGCATGCCATCATTAGGCCTATGTTTATCATTTTCATCGGGTTTAGAAGTTCTAGCAGTTTCATCACAGAAATAAATAACATGCACATCAATATTATCGACCAAGAGATCTTTAACCATAGCAATACTAGGTTCAACTTTTATTCTTTTAGGGGGTGTAGGTGTTTTAGTGTAACTCTTACGAACTATAGCTTGAGTTTTAGCATGTTCTTTTAACCTAACAGGAAAAGGTGGTTTCTCAATATAAGCAGTAGGAATAACAGGATCAACATTATAAGTAATGGTTTCTTCTTCAGCTTTAATGGGTTCTACTATTTTTACTTCAATGGGAGGATGATATTTAAAGCACTTCTCCTTAGGGAGATCGACATGAGTAACAAATGATTCACAAAAAGAAGCTACAATCTCAGAGTAAAGTCCATATTCAGTGCTTAATTCACGAAAAGCATCAGTATCCATAAAAGATTTAACACAATCAAACCTAAGGTTTATACCTGACCCCTTACCTTCGTCGAACTACCAATCTTCATAGTTGCTTTTAATTCTTTCCAAGAGATCCCATTTGAATTCAATAGTATTCTTCATAAAAGAACCAGTATAAGAAGTATCGAGCATGGATTGACCATTACGAGAAAGCCGAGCATAAAAATTCTGAATATTAATTTCTCTTGAGAGCTCATGATTGGTGCATGAATATAACGTTGGCTTAAGCCTCCCCGAAGCTTGAGCGATACTTTCTCCTTCACGAGGCCAAAAATTATATATAATTCTGATCACGATGAACCAGATGCATAGGATAAAACTTCTGATGAAATTCCAATTTCAATCGGTTGTAATTCCAAGCTCCAATATCATCACATAGCCTATACCATGTCAATGTATTTACATTCAAAGATAAAGGGGAGACTTTCTTCTTGACTTCATCTTCGGGTAAACCTGCAAGCTTGAATAATCCACAAACTTCATCCACATAGATTAGGTGCATATCAGGATGTATTGTCCCGTATCCTACTTAAGGATTAGCTAGCAGTTTCTCTATCATACCCGAAGGAATTTCATAATAAATATTTTCATTGGGTGCATTCGGTTGAGGGGAAACTCTTTTCTCTTCTGTTCAAGGTGAAGATACCCCGGGCAGACCCCTCAAAGGATGACTTTCCATAGTGACAAGTGATAAAAAAAATTCAGCACGTAATATAAATGTTTCCTTACCAAAGGCGCTTCACTCCCGGGCAACGGTGCCAGAAAACAGTCTAGATGACCCACAATTATAGGGAATCTATCGTAGTCCTTTCGATAAGTAAGAGTGTCGAACCCAATGAGGAGCAGAAGGAAATAACAAGCGCTTTTCAGCAAGGTATTTTCTACAAGCACTGAAATTATCGGTAACAGATAGTTTTGTGCTAAGATAATTCATAACGGGTAACAAGTAACAAGTGTAACAAAGGTGCAGCAAGGTGGCCCAATCTTTTTTATAAAAAAGGATAAGACTGGGTTAACTCTTATATAAAGCAAAGCTCTCTCGAGGACACATGGGAATTATTGTCAAGTTATTTTTCATCATGCTCATATGATTCGCGTTCGTTACTTTGATAATTTGATATGTTGGTGGACTGGTGCTTGGGTGTTGTCCTTACTTGGACAAGCCTCCCACTTATGATTAGTCCCTCTTGCAAGCATCCGCAACTATGAAATAAGAATTAAGATAAATCTAACCATAGCATGAAACATGTAGATCCAAATCAACCCCTTATGAAGCAACGCATAAACTAGGGTTTAAGCTTCTATCACTCTAGCAACCCATCATCTACTTATTACTTCCCAATGCCTTCCCCTAGGCCCAAATCATGGTGAAGTGTCATATAGTCGACATTCACATAACACCACTAGAGGAAGGACAACATACATCTCATCAAAATATCGAACGAATACGAAATTCACATGATTACTTATAACAAGACTTCTCCCATGTCCTCAGGAACAAACATAACTACTCACAATGCATATTCATGTTCAAGATTAGAGGGGTATTTAATATCTTTAAAGATATGAACATATGATCTTCTAGCAAATAAACCAACTAGCATCAACTACAAGGAGTAATCAACACTACTAGCAACCCATAGGTACCAATATGAGGTTTTGGGACAAAGATTGAATACAAGAGATGAACTAGGGTTTGAGAGGAGATGGTGCTAGTGAAGATGTTGGTGGATATTGACCCGCCCTCGATGAGAGGATCATTGGTGATGACTATGGCTTCGATTCCCCCTTCGGGAGGGAAGTTTCCCCGGCAGAATAGCTCCGCCGGAGCCCTAGATTGCTTCTGCCCAAGTTCCACCTCGAGACGGCGGTGCTTCATCCCGAAAGGTTCCTCTTGATTTTTTTTCCTGGTCAAAACCTTTCATATAGCAGAAGATGGGCACCGGAGACCTGCCATGGGGCCCACAAGCCTTGGGGGTGTGCCCCCCAGGCCTATGGCCACCCGGTGGGTCCCCTCTGGTAGTTTCTTTGCCCAATAATTTTATATATTCCAAAATAATTCTCCATAAATTTTCAGGACTTTTGTAGTTGTGCAGAATAGGTCTCTCAGATTTGCTCCTTTACAACCCAGAATTCCAGCTGCCAGCATTCTCCCTCTTCATGTAAACCTTGTAAAATAAGAGAGAAAAGTCATAAGTATTGTACCATAATATATAATAACAGCCCATAATGCAATAAATATCAACATAAAAGCATAATCCAAAATGTACGTATCACCCAACCTCAAGTACTTCGAGGTGTTCGGTTGTAAGTGTTTCATTCTCAAGAAAGGTGTTCATTTGTCTAAATTTGTTCCTAGAACTCAAGAGGGCATATTTGTTGGTTATTCTACACACTCTCATGCTTACTGAGGGAGTCATGGATTAAGGGGTCCTCAGGCATCCGGGCTATGTGACGTGGGCCGGACTAATGGGCCATGAAGATACAAGACAGAAGACTTCCTCCCGTGTCCAGATGAGACTCTCCTTTGCGTGGATGGCAAGCTTGGCGTTCAGATGTGAAGATTCCTTTCTCTGTAAACCGACTCTGTATAACCCTAGGTCCCTCCAGTGTCTATATAAACTAGAGGGTTTAGTCCGTAGAGGCAATTATAATCAAAGAGGCTAGACATCTAGGGTTTATTCATTACGATCTCGAGGTAGATCAACTCTTGTAAACCCCATATTCATCCAAGATAATCAAGCAGGAAGTAGGGTATTACCTCCATCAAGAGGGCCCGAACCTAGGTAAACATTGTGTCCCTGTCTCCGGTTACCTTCGGTCCTCAGACGCACAGTTCGGGACCCCCTACCTGTAGGACCTTGAAGTATGTCTAGAGGGGGGGGGGTGATTAGACTACTTGACCAATTAAAAGCTATGCCTTTTCCCAATTTTAGACTTTGGCATATTTTAGCTATCTTTAAGCAAGTCAAGCAATCTTCACGCAATTCAAGCAAGCATGCAAAGAGTATATAGGCAGCGGAAAATAAAGCATGCAACTTGCAAGAATGTAAAGGGAAGGGTTTGGAGAATTCAAACGCAATTGGAGACACGGCTGTTTTTGTCGTGGTTCCGATAGGTGGTGCTACCGTACCTCCACGTTGATGGAGACTTCAACCCATGAAGGGTAACGGTTGGGCGAGTCCACGGAGGGCTCCACCCATGAAGGGTCCACGAAGAAGCAACCTTGTCTATCCCACCATGGTCTTCGCCCACGAAGGACTTGCCTCACTAGCGGTAGATCTTCACGAAGTAGGCGATCTCCTTGCCCTTACAAACTCCTTGGTTCAACTCCACAATCTTGTAGGAGGCTCCCAAGTGACACCTAGCCAATCTAGGAGACACCACTCTCCAGGAAGTAACAAATGGTGTGTTGATGATGAACTCCTTGCTCTTGTGCTTCAAATGATAGTCTCCCCAACACTCAACTCTCTCTCATAGAATTTGGATCTGGTAGAAAGAAGATTTGAGTGGAAAGCAACTTGGGGAAGGCTAGAGATCAAGATTCATATGGTTGGAATCGAATATCTTGGCCTCAACACATGAGTAGGTGGTTCTCTCTCAGAACTGGTAAGTTGGAAGTGTAGGTTTGTTCTGATGGCTCTCTCCATGAATGAAGAGGAGGTGGAGGGGTATATATAGCCTCCACACAAAATCTAACCCTTACACACAATTTACCAAACTCGGTGGGACCGAATCATCAAACTCGATCGGACCGATTTAGTAAACCTAGTGACCGTTAGGGTTTTCGGTGGGACTGACATGAAACTCGGTAGGACCGATATGGTTAGGGTTAGGGCATAACATAATCTCGGTGAGACGGATTACACAAACTCGGTGAGACCGAATTTGGTAATTAGCTAACCACAGAGTTGGTCAGGTAAACTCGGTGGGACCGATTCGCTCTTTTCGGTGAGACCGAAATGTTACGAAAGGGAACAGAGAGTTTACATTGCAATCTCGGTGGGACCGATCGCTCACTTCGGTTAGACCGAAATGTTACAAAGGGAAACAGAGAGAATACAATCCCATCTCGGTGAGACCGAGATCGCTATTGGTGAGACCGATTTGCCTAGGGTTTGTGGCAGTGGCTATGACATCTGAACTCGGTGGCGCCGGATAGAAAGAATTGGTAGGGCCGAGTTTGACTTTAGGTTTAGGTCATATGTGGATGTGAGAAAGTAGTGGAGGGTTTTGGAGCATATCATTAAGCACATGAAGCAAAAGGCTCATTAAGCAACACCTCATCCCTCCTTGATAATATTGGCTTTTCCTATAGACTCAATGTGATCTTGGATCACTAAAATGTAAAATGTAGAGTCTTGAGCTTGAGACAATCCTTTGTCCTTGATATTTTGAGGGATCCACTTTCATCATACATGCCATGCCATTCATTGAGCTTTCCTGAAATATTTGTCTTGGAATAGTATTAGCTCAATGAGCTATATGTTGTTATGAATTACCAAAACCACCTAGGGATAGTTGCACTTTCAATCTCCCTCTTTTTGGTAATTGATGACAACATATAGATCAAACCTTCGACAAATGATAATAAAATTTGAAAAACATCGTCGCTTTGAGAAGTATGTGATAAGCAAGAGCTCCCCCTAAATTTGTGCATAGTAGGATTTGCTTTGGACTGCAAATGCACAAGGAATTAGGCTCATGGGTTACTCTTCCATGTCACATACATCTTGGTGGAGCGCTCAAAATAATAAAGATTGAATACATGCACTCATCACCAAGCAAAGTGAATGATCATATAAGGATAAGTAAGATAATATCATAACGAGCATAAGTGTAGCTTATGATCAAACACATGATCATCAATGTCTCACAGGTAAAAGCATAGTATCTCAAGCAATCAAAGAGCAAATAAAGTTCAACCAAAGACAAGAGAGAACAAAAGCAAATCTCTCTCTCTCTCTCTCTCTCGAAGCCTATGATCTTTACATTTTTCTCCCCCTTTGGCAACAAGTTGCCAAAAAGTTCCTAGAAAATGCATAGGACTATTTCGTCTCTCAGACTTGGTCTTCTGGTGGTGGTGGTGTCCGGAGAACTCCAAGAACGAAGGCTTCAGTCGATGTAGAAGGAGCTGAAGGAGTTGGTGCTGGAGCTGGTGGTGCTGGAGCTGTAGCTGGAGCTGATGAAGTGACTCTGGTGTCTTGAACTGGCTCTGCAGCTGATCTCTGAGCTCGTGGCACTCTGGCAAATGCATCAGTCATAGTTCTGCCCTTCCTCTCCTGCATGTCATCCTGTAGCTGCTCCACGGTGGTGAATCTCGATT
>JAHIAM010000515.1:0-62016 GCA_021605205.1 Aegilops longissima
CATCGCAAGTGACATAAACTATCAAATTTCGAAAAAGGGTATACCACAAGAGCATTGTTATAAAAGCTTACAAAACGGGCTTCAAGGCTAATGGATTGTTTGGTCATGTTTAGACATAACACGGTCTCAGATTGCAACAACATCTAATCATTTAGCTTGAGGAAGTAACTCAGCCCCGGTCCCGCAGACAAGTAAACGGATCCGACAAATCGGGCATTCAACACGCCTGTTTTCAAATCCAAGCCGATGATTGCAGCATCCCGATAACTTGAGATGGGCGGTTTGCTTTGTTCTCCCACAGAACAACTTGGTTTGTTCGTAAAATTCCCGGAAGTCCGAGGGAAAGCGAAACTTAATCCCATGGTCTCTAGCCCCTGATTCAATAAAGAACCTCACAAACTCCTTTTTTCCCGCCTTTTCATAATCCTCCCAAAGATCCCTTTTAAATGAATGATGTGTTTTTGATAAACCGGTGCTTGGACGCCAAATATTTCTTACACTAACAGAACGCTTTCCCCCGAAACGATAAAGGGAAAGATACTTGTCGGTGTCAAAACCGCGGATCTCGGTGGGGTCCCAACTGCGGCCTAGGCGGATGGTAACAGGATAAAGGGACACGAAAGTTTTACCCGGTTCGCCCTCGATGGAGGTAAAACCCTACCCCGCTTGATTAATATTGATGATATGGTAGAAAGAGTAGATCTACCAAGGATCGGAGGCAAACCCTAGAAGCTAGCCTATGGTATGATTGTTGTTCGTCCCACGACTAAAACCCTCCGTTTATATAGACAGGATAGGGTTAGGGTTACGAGTCGGCAATGGTAGAGATCTACATATCCGACGCCAAGCTTGCCTTCCACGCCAAGGAAAGTCCCATCCACAAGGGACAGTCTTCAATCTTGTATCTTCATAGTCCAGAGTCCGCCAAAGGGATAGTTCGCTATCCGACACCCCTAACCGGACTCCTCAAGAGTCCCTTAACCAGGCTTCAATGACGGAGTCCGCGCTGCTGATTGTTGTCTTCGCATTGCAAGGCGTTTCTTCTCCAAATCAGGCACCTCTTGAATAGTGTCCGCTCGTAAATATCGCCGCCCTCGCTTCCACGCCCAATAATGGCCATCTTCCACGTGTTGAATGAATGCGAAAAGATTGTGGTATTTTACATTTACCCCCTAGCCGCTAAATGAGCCGCCTATAAAAGAGACGAGGATCCAGATCCAATCACACCATCCTCCTCCGCGAGCATTCATCGGCACGCTCGACAAAAATCCATTCCATCATGGACACGACGCGACCTTCCGCCGCCCCACCCTCAACCCGGAGATTGGGAGAGATGTTCAGCCCCGTGATAATGCGCCAGTGACGCTTCAAAACCATGGATTATCTTCCCCAGCCTTTATGGTTCCGGTTCGAGCCGGACTCGCCACCTATAAGGGCGTGTGAAAGCAAGCTGAGAGCGCCTCGCATCCCTCCAAAGGGGAGCGGGTATGCTTCATCTCTTTATCTAATAAGAGGCCTTGATTCTAATTCATCCGATTCTCCCGGCTACGGAGTTTTACGGCCTCCAGCCAGCACAACCTCATGCCCGCCTCCATATTTGCATGTTGCGGGCTTCGTGGCCCTTTGCGTAGCTGTTTTTGGGCATCGAGGCTCATTTCAAGGCTGTGGAAGAGATTGTTCTGCCTTGTACCCGCTCTCACGAGGGGTCAATATATCAAGTGGGCGGAGCTGCTGTATAAAGATCGCCGGACCGGATATCTATCCGAACCCCAAAGAAGGCGCCCAAAGACCGGGCCTTCGTAATGGTTTTATATAGAAGACGCCTCGCTGCCGGATCCTATTCGAACGGCCTCCCCGGAGTTCAGCAATGCTCCCTTGAAGAAACGCCTTAATTTGGCGTCCGCGGAGCCCCTGTGAGGGAAAATGATAGGACGCTCTTACCCGATGAGCCGAATAAGGTTGTTGGTTTATTCCGGATCGACTCATGATCGGGTCATGGCCACATGCATTATGCGCGGGGGTGCAGCCGCCCAAAGATAGGGGCCACCCCATGGGATTTCAACGGGAGGATGATGCCACCCGTCATGGCGGCCAAGGGCCGGATCGTCACCGATCCGGTGAAGATCTTGTCCATGGCAGCAAGGGAGAAGAGGAGGATTTTCCAAGGCCAGTCCATTGAACGGATTTTCTATGAACAATCTCGAAGCTGGGTAAGCGGACATTTCTTTTTGCCCATCCGATCCATATTCCCATGGTTAAGTATCTTATTTTGTGATTTCGACATGTGAACTGGGCGGGCCCTCGAAAGATATAAACAGCCCGGGCTCCACAACCCGAGGATCCAGAGCGGTCCTCGATCCAGCTTCCCAAGAGGATCCGGACATAAAGGTGGAGCTGATTGATGGGTATTTTACCAACTTAGCATCGATAATGCCTTGGTCGCCATTACGCCGATTACTCCGGAATATTTCCAGCCTTTCATGTAATCGCGATCAAGTCCCAATACCATGACCCCGACTATGCTTATTTTCGATCACCAGATACCAATGGTGTTTCGCAGGGGTGCCTTTGAGGCAGGAAGTCGAGCTCACGCAGGGCTGGCCAACAAGGGCAGCACGGCCCAAGAAAGCAAAAAAAGAAGTGCGGTCCGGATCAAAACGCCGCCAGAACGGTATGGCGTACACCGTGTCCCAAGGTTTGATTCTCGGAAGGCATACTAACGCCAGGATCTTTTCAGGAAAGAGAGCCGCCGGATCTGGTCCGGAGAGGTTGCCAATCGAGCCCGCCACCAAGCTCTCCAAAGCCAGTTCGGAAGCGGAGGCTAACACGAGGCGGCGGGCTTGATGCTCCGACGGAGGATGCCGACAGATTGTCCGCCACCAACTCCGAGGTGGAGAGTGCCATGAATCATAGGCGCCACTACAGCTTCTTCGTGACGTGACAGCCCCAAGAGGCATTGAATGCCTCAATTCGAGATGCGCACTGCGTCAGCCAAAATGGTCTAGCAGAGCCACTGAGCAAGATGTAAAAGACATACGGGTGAGTAAATTTGATAGTTATATATGCCAAGAGCTCTCCGAGACTTAAAATAGTTAGAATAACTGATTTAAGGATCATTTGTTATGCAGGATCTTACGTAAAAGAATACCCGACTGTCTCTGTGAGCTTCAAGAGTGCAAGGCCCAACTTGAGGCAGCACTAGTAGCCATGACAGGGAAGCCACAGAGACCCCTCCGTAATATATGCTTCAAAAGATAAGTAGTTTGTGAAGGCGGCGTGTGTATAAGTCTGATAATAGATATTGCGATGGCGCCGGATAGATCCGACAAGCAATCAGCTTCCTGCTGCCAAGTTCCAGGTCATGAATGTGCTTACAAGGGTGAGGCAAGAGAAAATAATCTCCAAGATGCCAACACCCAGCTGGGTGAGGAACTAAAGGATGTTCGTGCTCACCGGGTTCTGACTGCTAAGGAGAATCGCGGCTTCGCCGCTGCATTTTTAGTAAGTGCTTGAACGAACTTTGAAAAAGAGTTCGGCGAGGAAGTCAACTAACGTAGATATGTCTGTAGGTATGCTCACTGGATCGTCTCCCGCAGAGGAAATGCCCTTGCTTATGGAGTGACCTTCTTCCCGAAGCATTATAACTGCATTTAACGAAGTTCGGGTAGGTGATGAAAGGCGCCGCCAGTGTGTTATGGCCATCTATCTCCCCGCCCAAGGCCTTGAGAGCTTGGCAGAGAGGCTTTCTGGAGCACGCCTGGGCTCCTGGGATTATGGAAGATATCGGTTCATTGCCGTGGCGCTTATGGAGGCTCGGGCCATGGTGAAGACGCTGCATACGGTTGCTGACCCAAACCATATGTATTTAGGTCGGACCCTGTGGGCCTGGATGGGGAAGGAGATCCTCGTGCGGAGTTTAGTATACCGCCAAGTAGAATATACGCAAAGTATCTCAGCAGAGACTATAAACTAGACAACCTATTAGATGGCATTGAAGATGAATACAATCGGAACGAAAGTAAGCACAGCTGTGCCAAACCCAGCTTGGCCAAACTTAAGTCATATCGATGCATATAATTGGTTAATAAAAGGTACATGCGAAGTGTAATACATGTGTTGGGCATGAAGTCTGTGAGCAATAAGCTTATGTTAAAGAAGCCCAGTGCATAATCAGCGCGATAGCGCCAAGTTTGTGCGTAATAAAGGCGCAAACGAGCCTTTAGAGGCTTCATGAGAAAAGGAGGGAGAAGGAGAAAATAAAAGACAGCTAAAGTATAAAATATAGACGGAGGAAGGAGACGAACTCGTAATCCAGCCGCTAGGCGAGAATCTTCGGAGACGGGCTGCATTCCATGGGTTCAGTCGAGTCGTTATCCAATCGATGCTTCATAGACGGTACGCTTCCGCACCGGTCAGACTTGGTCGATGATGAAGGGACCTTCCCATTTGGGCTTGAGTTTGTCCTTTTCTTGTCCGGCAGCGAGAACTAATTCGCCAACATTGTAAGCTTTTGGCCCGCATTTTCTCGCTTTGATATCTTCGAGCCTCGCTGTTGATAGAATGCGGAACGAAGCTTTTGCCACGTCAAGGCCTCCTCAAGGCGCCCAACTGTCCCGCCGATCGAGCTCGGCTTTCTTTCTTTGTACATGCGCACGCCGAGGTGAGTCATGAATTATGTCGCAGGGCAAAATCGCTTCGCTACCAGATACCATAAAAAATGGTGTGAACTGTAGTGCGATTCGCGTGGTCCGCAGCTCCCTAGAGTACGGAGTCGAGCCTCTACCCAGCGTGTTAGATTCCTTTGAGGGACCGCACTAGTCTAGGTTTAATGCCGCCATGATTAGACCATTTGCTCGCCGACTTGACCGTTAGTTTGAGGGTGATAGACTCAAGCGTAGTCGAGCTTGATGCCCATGTTTTTGCACCAGTAGTTTGACCTCGCTGGCCGGTGGAAGTTCGTGCCATTATCATGATATGCTATGGGGACGCCGTAACGGTGTACTACCCCTCGATATGAAGTCTATCATCGGTCCGGATTCGCCGCCTTAACAGTGCTTGGCCTCTATCCATTTGGTGAATTTATCCACCATGACCAATAGGTATTTTTGCTTGTGGGTTCCTCCTTTAAGGGTCCAACCATGTCAAGCCCCTGCATCGCGAACGCCAGTGATGGGTATAGTTTTGAGGCGCTGGGTGGTATGTGGCTTTGATTAGCAAAGAGCTGGCAACCGACGCATCGCTGGACTAAGTCCGAAAGATCTGCCCCGCTGCCGGCCCAATAAAATCCTCAGTACGGAAGGCCTTGCCTACAAGGGCCTGGCCATGCGCGCAGTGCCCACCGAGTCCTGCATGAATTTCAGCCAGAAGATTTCGCCTTCCTCTTCGGAGATACACTTTGAAGGACTCCGTTGTGCTTTTCTATAAAGCTCTCCTCATGGACCTTATAGGCTTTAGATCGCAGTATGCAGCGGGCCTCGCTTTGGTCTCTCGGAAGTTCCTGCCTAGTTAGGTAGGCTAGGAATGGTTCTGCCCACGGACAATGACTGCCATTATTATGTGGCTGAAGATGTTATTTCGCTGGCGTAACCACCAATTGTGTCGGAATGTTCGTGTCGGCAAAGGCGGTTGGGTCCGGTTGTTATTTCCGACTCTCTTCCATAGTATAATGGATGGCTTGAACAGCCTCTCTAGGAAGATGTTGAGGGACGTGATCGCGCTTTGCACCAATGCGTGCTAACACGCCTCGCCGCTCGGGTTGTTATCCCGGCTATGGTGAAATTCGAGCCCTTCAAACCGAAAGCTGACATTTTTAGGACGGCGCTAGATAAGCTGCCATTTTTGATCCTTGGCATCAAAGTCTCCATTTATTTGGGATATCGCGAGGTTCAATCCTCGCACCTCTAGGCGTTGAATGCCCATGGAGACCGCCATCCGGAGACCATGTAGAAGGGCCTCAGATTCGCCGCGCTTGTTGGAGTCCGTACATTATCTCGAGTACGATGAATCAGATTCTCGGTTGGGGACGCCAGACGACGCCAGCCCCTGTGCCAGCCAACATTTTGGAGCCGCTGGCGTATGATCCAACCGCTGCACTTTTAGGGAGTTCGGCTTCAGTCCATTCGGGCGACGATTAGTCGGCCAAAACTTTGCGAATTTAATAGCTCGCCGTGGCTTATAGGTTATGTCGAATGGGAGGAGCCTCAATGGCCCATTTGCAATCCGCCCGTGCCGTCATGTTGTTTATAATGTCATTAAGAGGTACTTCGAGGCTACCGTTATCGAACACTCTTGAAAGTAGTGTCGCAGCTTCCGGATGCTATGAACACTGCCAGACGCTATCTTTTGATAATGCGATACCGGGACTTGCATGGAGTTAGGACAGTGGACACGTAGTAAACTGGTTTTGAAGGGGGAACTTGTGTCCGTCCGCTTTCGCTCGACAACGTAGTACCGCTTACAACTTGATGGGTTGCCGCGATATATAATAGCATTGGTTCACCCATGTTGGGCGCCGCCAGACCGGATTTGTTGCCAATATGGCTTTTATTTCTTCGAACCGCCGTATGCATCCGGCCCACTCAAGTGTTCGTGCGCCGGAGGAGGCGATAAAGGGTAATGCCTTTTTCCCAAACGGGAGATAAAGCGGCTTAGAGCCGCCACACATCCAGTAAATTTTGTATTTGTTTGAGGTCTTTTGGGATATCCAATTGTGACAGAGCTCGGATCTTGGCTGGGTTTGCTTCAATTCCTCTACCGGATACAATGAAGCCCAAGAGCTCTCTCGCGGTAGTCAAAAACGCATTTTTCCGGGTTGAGCTTGATGTCATATGCTTGGAGATTATCGAATGTGAGCCTCAAGTCGCCTACTAGAGTTTCGACATGCTTGGATTTGACGCATCACATCGCTACGATGCCTCCACCGCTTTTGCCGATCCGGTTTGCGATATGTCTCGAATCATGTGCCGATATGTTGGCGCCGGCTTTTGAGCCCAAAGGCATTGTGTTGAAGCAGAATGGGCCGATGGAGTGATGAATGCCGCTATGCTTGGTCTGGCTCTGCCATCTTAATTTGGTGGTAGCCGGAGTATGCATCGAGGAAGCACAATGAATCGTACCGCGGGTAGCGCCGATAATTTGATCGATGCGGGGAGGGGGGATCCTTGGGCAAGCCTTGTTAAGGTCCTTGGAAATTGACACATAGGCGCCAGGATTTGTCCTTCTTGGTACCATCACCAGGTTTGCTAGCCAGTCCGGATGTTTTATATCTCGATGAATCTGGCCTCCAGTAGTTTGGCTAGCTCCTTCCCATGGCCTGCCTCTTAGGTTCTGGAAAAAATCAAGAGCCTGCTTGACTAGCTTGAACTTTTAGGATATTTAGGCTGGTGTTTCAGCCAGCCGGGCGGGATTCCCGGCATGTCTGAAGGGTGCCGTGCAAAATGTCCCAATTTTCGCAGAGAATTTCGTAGTGAAGCGCGCCTACATCAGGGTTTAATTGTGCCCGGCGGAGGCCGCTTTTGTAGGGTCCGCTGATGGACTTGAATTTGACTATTTCATCCGCCGTTTAAAAGAGGTGGACTTGGATATCTTATCGAGTATCACATCGTTCTCCTTCACCGTGGAGCGCGCAACAAGGAGTTCTCGGCCGCTAGGGCTTTTGATAGTGCCTCAAGGGCCAGTGCGGTTGTCTTATTTTCGCGCGAGTGCTATGTCCGGTCACCGGTAAGAGTGATGATTCCGCTGGGCCCGGCATTTTGAGCTTCATGTACCCGTAATGGGGTATAGCTTGAAAATTGTGAATGCCTTCGCCTCTAATAGAGCGTGATATCCGGCATTGAACGGGCCACTTGGAACGTGACTCTCCTGACCGTAATTATCCAATATGCGAATAACCACATCCAAAGGTGATTTTTCTCTGACACAGATGATTCCCGATCGGGATTATTCCTCTAAAGGTTGTGCTGCTTCCTCAATGCGGCTCCAACTATTTCCATTTTTCGGAGGGTTTCTCAGAATGAGGTTCAATCAGCTGCCGCCATTCATGAGTACCTTGGTAAGGCGAAAGTCGCCCACTATTGGACTGAGGACCAATCGGCTAGTGCCGCTTGTTCGAATTTAGGTTCGCCATTGGCATTAAAGGTAATAGTCGCGTTACCCATGGGTTTATTGTTGCTACCGTAGACTTCGCAAGGTTGGAGTGTTCGCTTCGTGATATTATTTGATGCTAAAGTCTCGGGACCGTTAGTACTGTGATCGGGTATTGGCTGGTCTGGCACTCCGAGCTAGAAGCTCTTCGCCACTTTTGGCCACCGCCGTAGTATCCAACATGCTCTAAGGCTATGAGTTGGAGTGGCGCCCCAGATTATGAATTTTGCAGGTCCATTGAGCCATCCCTACCAAGATGGTTCCATGCCCTTTAGAGGGTTTTTGCTTTTGGTATTTAACCCTGTGTGCCGGGTGATGATGCACCTTTTATTTCGGACTAGGGTTGTATTCGTAGCGGATTATCCCAAAATTTGATTTCGGTTTTCCAAAGCGCTTCCATCGCAGACAAGATTTCGTGACTATGGACGCCAAGTCAACAAAGCGTAATTTCACGCATGACTTATGGCGCTTAGGATTCCCTTGTCCGGCAATTATTGCGTAAGAATGAAATTGCATCCTCCTAGCGGCAATCCTTTATCCTGTCCATAACTGTGGAGGAATCGCCCAAAGAATGGTGTACTCGCTTCAATGGCTCTTGCCGTGATTTGGGATAGATCGCTATGTTTGGGTGGGCGGGTGGAATTAAATTCGGAACCCCGTCCAATCTGAGACTTAGGGGCCAAGAAGTTTCCGGACTTGGAAGCTTGGGTTTTTGGATGTTGTCCAATGAATCTAGCCTCAGTCCTGACTTTAGGTTCGTGGCTTGAGTGACGCCCATCCTCTCAAGCGGTATCCGCATGGAGGGGTCGGGAATCGGACATAGCTAGTCCTTAGATAGAAGAAGGGTCGTCGTATTGTTCCTCTACCAAAGCAACATGGTGGGTAACCTGGGGAGAGTTGATCTCTCTCAGATCGGTTTTAGGCCCAATTTGATCGTAGTCTGTAGCGACTCCTGTGGCGCGATGCGATCCAAGAGCTCGCTTAAGGAGGAGCTCCATCGGATCTAACTGCTCGCAAGTTCCGGAAGTTAATGTGAAGATTGCTTTGATGACCCGAGAAGTCATCGCTTGCACGTAGGCCTAACAGCGGTCATAAGAAAACCGCTTAGCCGAGAGTTTGGCCGCAGCCAAAGCTCCTTTAGCAACGGTGCCGCCTTTTAAAGACGGATGAGGCATCCTTCCTGATGGCGACAGACAGAGGAACTCTCAATGAAAGCACCAATGTCGGTGTCAAACCGCGGATCTCGGTAGGGGGTCCCTGCATCAAGGCTCTAGGCGGATGGTAACAGAGACAAGGGACACGATGTTTTTACTTCTGTGTTGGGCCCTCTCGATGGAGGTAAAACCCTACCCTCGCTTGATTAATATTGATGATATGGGTAGTACAAGAGTAGATCTACCACGTAGATCGTGAGAGGCTAAACCCAAGAAGCTAGCTTATGCGGTATGATTGTTGTTCGCCCTACGGACTAAAACCCTCCGTTTATATATACACCGATAGGGTTAGGGTTACACGTAGTCGGTTACAATGGTAGGAGATCTACATATCCGTGACGCTAAGCTTGCCTTCCACGCCAAGGAAAGTCCCATCCGGACACGGACGGAGTCTTCAATCTTGTATCTTCATAGTCCAGAGTCCCGCCAAAGGTGATAGTTCGCTATCCCACACCCCTTAATCCGGGACTCATCAATAATACTCAAGGTCTATTGAAGGACAAAATGAACGTATAAATTCCATGACCCCCTGTACCAATCAGTTCGTAGGGACACTTCCCTAGATATGGATGTATGTATAATAATAATAAAAAACATGCCTAGGCATAGTGTATCCATTACAAACAAAATGTAAGACAAGCTTTTGAGATGCAAGGAGTGTTGCACTATGCACTATATTAGCTTTCATTGGGCATGAGAATCATCACCGAACAAACAAGTTCTCCAGATTTGAAGGCACTTAAGCAAGTGAACGCATCAGGTCCACTTTATAAGTCATGGCCAAAACAAGGTTTTGACAGATCGTCATGATTGTAGATAGGCCGACCACGCCAAACCCTTCACATAACATAGAAAATAAAACATAAAATTATTACAATAAAAAGGTTGCATGACATGAAACTACTTTCTCAAGGAAATGAAGCTGCAATTGTTGTGAAATGTCACATTCATAAGACCTGTGGAGCCAAGCGAGATCCTGAATTTGCCTAATGTCTTCAGCTTAGGTGCGTAGACGATGAATACCTGCATGTTATTGTTCGAGATCATGGATCAACCTTGAAGAGAGGGGGCATCTCGATGATGAATTCTCCTTTCACCATGGATGCCGATGCTTACAAGGTTAGGCGAATTTATAGTGATCCGATGCCTTCTCCATTGCAAACAAGCAAAGCAGTGCACTCGCAGGCAACTAGAGTTGATCATGCTTTGCAACGAGAAGTCTGATATATAAACCTCAACAAGCTTAAAGCCTCTTGACTAGTGGTAGTTGAAGTAACTTACATAATGGTATGGTATCCGCAACAAGTGAAGTCGACAAGGCGCAGAGAATGTGAAAACCGAAGACGACTTCCTAGAGGAGGGCGAGATGAAGAGCATGTGTGTGATAGTTTGACAGCTTTTTCACTTAATCATGGAAACAGTAGTAAAACTCAAGCACCGGAGATTGTTCAACCTGGGGACCAAGCCAGCGTGGGATGAGAGGGTCCGCATTGGAGGTAGCACGCCAGATATAAAGGCGGAGAACTGCGCCCACATGGCTCGGAGAAGATGGACTCGAAGGATTTAACCATCATCGTGAACTGTTTTTCCTCGATGCCAATTTCCGATGTATCGGATGCAGCAAGCTCCTCGCAGAGGCGAGGCCCTACTGATGATCTCGATATGAACTGCTTTAGAGGGTTAAAAGACGCATGCGCATGTGGATCTCAATGGCAGTCCAGATCAGAGGAATGGTGGGCCAAACAGGGCGCCAACGACGCGGCGAGGATTTGAGTACGAACGCCTTCCTTAGTGGATGACGGAGATGATCTCACCGAGGACACCATCCGTGAGGTCGCTGGCGCGGTCCGGACCACGATCGCGCTTCTTGATCCTCAATCCAAAGAGGGCGACTCGCTCGCTTTCTAGCCACTACCTCCAAACCACCGGAATAGGCCGTCAGCCGATGGCGCCGAGCCTCGCCTCTTGGTGCTCGGCCACTGAGTGAACCTCCATCTCCGCCCATTGCTGGGATCACATGGCCTGTGAGCCCGCTATTTGTGGCGTGGATCTCGAAAGACGGCTAAGTGTAATCAATGGGAAGGAAGGGAGAGAAGTGGAAGAATCTGTTCAAGATCAACAAAACAAATGATCGAACTCCTCTCTTTGCATTAGATGAAGTGCTATAGATAGCACTGGAACAGGTGTTTTCAGGGGGCATCGGTTAGGACGGAACCGAGGCGACTGCAGAAAGAAACTGCCGCAAAATACCACTATTAATATTGATATTATTTCCTGTTTGAGGAAGGAAACGAGGCACAGCCTTTTAGAATAGGGGAGCACTGCCCTGCATGCCATAGAGGCATGTTCGCCGATCGGAGTAGAAAGAGCAGGTTCTACATACACCATGCTTCTCAAAGCCGCAACGCATATCTCATTAAGTGCAGCAGAGTGACAACACGTCCGCTGTTACAATTGTTTTCGCTAAAGATTTTACTCCAATGCACAAGGGCGACTTTCGGCGTTTAGTAGCATCACTGCCCCTTTACGCATGAAGGCGATTCTCTTCTGTAAGTAGTGTTTCGTGTCACAGCACGGCCGACTTAACCGTGAAGCGCTCAAAGCGCCCAAGGAAAAGCCGCCTCATCCTTGATTCAAGTGTTTCGGTTACAGGCACGAGCATGTAGCGCCAAAGGCATGGTCGGTGGTATTGCATGCAGAGTCACGCTTAGCCTGCGTGACTTATCGTGACGTAGATACACGGGCGCTTAGCCCACGGGTGAACCTTTGTCTTACGGACTACCACAGACGCTTATTTCGCGAGGCACGAGGCACGGATTGGCTCTATACGAGACACTATTTTTAAAGCGTGTTTCTTGTATTCAAAAGCACACACGCCAAGTCCATACTGCATACGGTTCAAGATCATCAGAGTGCGCCACGCTTCTTTCTTGATAAAGGCGCCGATATTCGAGGCTATCACCGCTTCAAAGGTCAAGGGTCACAAGCAAGCACTGCATACAGACCTCAAAGGCATGGCGTATATTACATAGAGTCACGCACAAAGGTTTCTCTGATTGTATTCCAATGAGTCGGTGGGCTCGGTCAAAAGGAGAGGCATGGACGCTGCTCCACGGAGGCATAGTTTGTTCTTACCTCGAGTCACTGCTTGCGCTTATTACTTAAAACCTAATAGAATCGGGCCATCGTCCTTGTTACAATTGTTTTCATTGTAAGATTTTACCTCCAATGCACGGTATATGCTTACTTTATATGTTTAGTAGCGCCACGGTCCTATAAGCATGAAGAGGACTTCCTGTGTCGTTGTTTCGTGTCACAGTACGGTTGTCAAGCTTCCACAAATGCACGAAGGCTTAATTTTATATGTTTAGCGGTGGTCAACGCTTTTACGCATGAAGACGACTTTCTGTGGTGTCGCTGTTTCAGGTCACACGCGACGGTTGTCAAGCTTCCACAAACGCATGACCTGTAATTATCCGCAGTCACCTTCGTGGTCTCTTTGTGTTCCAAATGCATCCGCTGACTATATTAGTAAGACAGTGCATGGTCGGACGCCGAGGAGGCATGTTTGTGTTTAAGCCGAGCCACGCTTTCGGCGCTGATTGCGGAAACTCCATCGCTTCGATGCATGCTTCCACCTACTCGTGTGAACGCCACGCGCGCCGCCGACGGAAACCCAAGGGTCCGGACGGACATCTCCTCCGGTGACGCTCGTCAGTTTCGTCACCCGAGGCCTGTTCGCTATTTAAGGCGGACGAACGGAGTCTCAAAACCCTAGCCACACACTCTTCCCCCTGCCCGCCCGCCAGCCATCCATTCCTCTTCCTCGACCTCTATCCCCGACCCTCCCGCCATGGCTGGTCGAGGAGACTATCATGAACCCAAGGTCTCGATTAACGCAGGAGATCCAGCCGGCGAGGGCTCCTCATCCGTGAGTTCTACTCGCCTCGCCTCTTCATTCGCTTTTTCCTTTCTTTCGCTACTTGATTTAGTAGTGAAACGTGAAATGAGCCGTGACGAGTCTAGAAACCCAGCCATATTCCCTTCGCCCTTTTGTCCGCCTGTGCCATCCAACATCTTGTCGTTCTCTATCCCGAGACTCTGAGGTTCGCTTCTCGCCCGTGCCACAGCCGTGCGTATGAGACTACTCCAGCGCTGCGTGGTCCAGCCGCAGCAGAGATCTTGGTGGCGAGGATTCCTCATCTCGTAAGTTCGCCCGCTCGCTTCATTCTGCTTTTTTTCTTCCGTCACGGCTACTTGATTTAGTTGTGAAACATAGATCATTCTCGTGAGGTTCATCCTAATGTTGATGAGGGTGTATCAACCTCGACACCTTCTCCTTTGACCAGCCGATAAACCTGTTCAATACTGTGGACGCATTTCATGAAGACATCCGCCGGTTGGACGAGGAGAACAGATCCATGATTGCACGCCTTATGAATGAGAAGGTGCGGCTCAAACTTGAGCGCCGATAAGTCAAGTCGGAATCATATCGCTATGAAGAAACAGACGAGGAACTTTAAGCGCCGAAAGCAACCAAAAAATAAGTCTCACCGGACTAAGTAGACAGCAGTTAATGACCGATCCTCAGATCCGGGTTATTAAGCAAAGGCCCTAAATGTTTTTTATTTTGTTCTCATACACACGTGTCCTCGTGAACTTTGATAACAAATGTGTTTTGCTTTCCGGGTCACGCTCATTCCAAGCAGCGCACCTCGATCCTCGTGATTCCGAGGCTATACAAAGGCCCTAAATGTTTTTATTTCATCTCATACTACTGTGGTCGCCAGAACTTTGATAACAAATGTGTTTTGCTTTCCTGAGCCACGCCTCATTCCAAGTTTATGGGCACAGTATGAACATTAACGTAATGGCCAGTTATAGAGACGTTGTTTTTTAAAAGCACGAACCAGAGTCATGTCTTGTGCACACATGAAGGCATGGACATTCCTGCCTTTCGTTGTTTCAATGTTTCGGTCACAGCATCGGCATAAAGAGCTCAAAGGCATGGTCTGTGGTATAACATAGAGTCATGCTCGCCGTGACTTCTATCGCATCGGAGACCTGTGGGCGCGACCACGGAGATGAACCATTGTCTTTACGACAGCCACGTATGCTTACTTTGTAGAGAGATGTAATCGGCCTATGAGAGGACGCTGTTCTTAAAATCTTATTTCTTGTATTTAAAAGCACGGACGTGAACTCCTACGGACACGGTTCCATATTGAGCTGCGCCATGCTTCTTTCTTTGATGTTACGATATTGTTCGAGCAGAAGCGCGGACATCGTGGGCTGTCTGTTTCACCGCATAGTCGTCATGCACGGCATAAAATGCTCAAAGGCGGGTCGGTGATACTACATGGAGTCATGCTCACGGTTCGAGAGGGAGCACGGTCGCTTCTTCTTTTCCTTCGCTCCGACGACAAGCACACAACAAGAAGGCGGTGTCGAGCGGAGCCACTCGACCTCTTTGGTACTATTTAGCAGCGCTTCCATCTCCACCTCCATTGCTGCCGTGGTGCCGCCACAACCATTGTTCGGTGAGGTGGATCCGAAGAGGCAACGGCAAGAAGCCAATGGATCCATACTTTAATATTAGGCGTAATCACGCTCATGCGCTTATTGCGCTAAAACCGCACATTTCATTAGCTGCACGGGCTTGAAGTCCGCAGAGTTACCGTTGCGTGCATTTTGACTCTCGTGTTTCAGCCATTAGGTTCGCAGCACAGCGCCAAATCCACAAAGGCATCGCTTTGTATTATATAGAGTCATGCTCGGTTGTGTTTGTGTTCGACCGATTCTAGCCGACTATTCAGTATGGAGAGGCACGGATGTCGGTACTAGAGTAGGGGTACCCTAGTATCCCAAACTCGCATCGCAGCACAGGAAAGACTCTCGCGCGTGGTTTGCCTAGTGACCGCTTGTTCCTCCGCTGCTTCTTTGGAGCCATTCAAGAACCAAGAGTTTCAGACCTGCAAGAGGAGCTTGCCGGAAGGCCACCAGGCACGGCGAAACAAGACTCGCAAAAGGAGCTTGCCGGAAGGCTTGGTGAGCGCATAAGCCCCGAAAGCGACAGGATTCAGCCGCTGCAAGGTGCTTGCCGCGCAGCAACCTTCTTCATCTCCGCCCAGCTCATCCGCCAACGTGTCACCGTGGGGGCTACCTGCACGCAGGTCGGTAGGCTGTGCAGCCAGCCGAGCAGCGATAAGCGGGCGCCGACAAGCTTACCATCGCGGGCAAACGGTGGTGCAACTTGACGGCCCTCGCATAATCAACAAGCGAGCGATAGGGACGGCATTTATTGATCTTGTCCCTGCCGCCGAGTTAGGTATATGCACAGCATAATCGTGACAAGTCGGTACCAACCACTGTTTTTCCATTTGTATTCCTCATCTACGCTAACACTGTCAAAGGACCCTTGAGCCTATAAAAGGAGGCCCATGCAACGAGAAGGGTTCGCTGGTTCGTCTCATTCGACTCATTCGAGACCACACTCAAAGCTAGGTTTTGTAGCTCCTCATTGCTCCCCAGCAAGAACACAATACAATCAACCAAGCAGCAAGAGGAGTATTATCTCCTGAGAGCTCCAAGCTGGGTAAACTGCTCGGTGCATCGCCGATCCGCTTCTTCGCGTAATCTCCGCCCAACCTCAAGGGACTCGGGTCCGCCAGTCCCATAGGTGTTCGTGGGTCACGCATCAGCTTCCCCGACATCTTGGCGCGCCAGGGGGCCGAGGCTGTGTAAACCTGATCCAGCGGGTCACACGAGCAACTTCTTCATCACTCATCGACATGCCACCGAAGAAGAAAGCTTCGGCGGTAAAGCAGAGCCGCCCGCTGTTAAACCCACTCACCACCGGTTGACGAGTGGTGGGAAGACGTCGCGGAGGAACGGGCGCTGCCGAGGGAGCCCACGACGCTGCCAAGTCCAAGGACAAGGCGGCGCAGACTCGGCGCCTCGATACGCATCGCTGGCCCATCTCAGAGGCGACCGACAGCGCCATGGTGCTCGCAGCGCCACGCGTCACTGGGCCAAGATCGAGCCGGTGCATCCAGACGCCCAGAGCAGCTCACACGCGCCAACAGTCGGGTTGCGAAGCGGGCATTTGTCGTCGGACGGGATGCTGCCCTTCTAACATATTTAGAAGTCCGAGCACATCCCGCCTTGCACCGCTCTCGCCATTGCCGCCACCACTCTGCGAAGCTTTACGCAGGCTCAATCGCCTCGGATTACCCTCCAACGGCCGACAAGGTCATTTAATGGAGGGCTACCATCCGTAGTCTCATCGCTTTGCCAACGGCGACACCCGGGCAACTAATCGCATCCTTGCCGCGCGGGACGACAAGGCACGAGCCGGTGGCGATGAGACATATGGGGGTGCACCACCATGCACTCCCCATCCAGAAGGCCAAGATCACCACTCCTCGGATCCACCTCGACAACGACTCCACCGCATCATCGGATCCACGAGCTCGCCGTGATCAGCGCCAAGTTCTTCGAGAACGGCAACAAGAAGACGCCGAACTCGCAGATCGAAGCGCCAAGAGAAGCGCGCGCCAATCCGACCAGCGCTACTGGGCCCATTGCCGACATGCAAGCGCCAGGGAACCAGTGACTTGTCGACACGTAGGTTGCCCTGCTCACTCGTGAGCTGCGGTAAGTCTTGTGGGTCTGACAAGAAAAACTTCAAACCAGATGTGCCGAGAAGTATGATGGCAGGACACACCCATCGGAGTTCTCAAAGATCTACACCATTGCGTGCGTGGCTGCAGGGGACGATGACAAGATCCCTCGCCTGTACTCAAGCCAAATGTCGATCTTGGCTCATGCACTTGCCGGACAGTTCCATATCTTCTGGCAGACTTCATGCCATTGGGCTTGTTGGCGCTTTCACAAAGTGCCACAAACCTCATGGCCAAGAGAGTGACCTTCACCGCCGCCTGTATGAAGGAGAGTCCTTGCTAAGTTCATCCAGAGATTCAGCTGCAGCACTACAACATCCCATGTCCACCCCGCCAGGTGGATCAGCGCTTTCATCGAACGCGGAACCGCAGGATGAGGGAGGAGAGATGGCATGTAAAGTCAAGGACGCTGCGAGCTGTATGCTCTTTGGCCGACAAGTGCACGTGTTCAAGAAGGGAGAAGACTCCTGTGAGAGAATGTGGAAGCAGGATTTGACAAGGAGGAGACCGCCTGCAAAGAAGTCGCGGCGGAACAACGTAAAGAAGAAGAGCAAAGAGGTACTAGTTGTCGAGCAGTCCGCAACGGAAGTGGCGCCAAGAAGGCTAAGGTTGGTGGCTCCGCAAGGAGGTTGTCACGACACCGACCGCCAAGTCGGGCGGCCGCCGGCAAGCATGATAGCTCCAACAAACAGATCGCATGATTCACCGCACTAAGGGCCATGCACCTCCTCCAGCTGCAAGAAGGTCGAAAGCAGCTTGTAGAACGCAGACGGGCTGAGTACGAGCAGGCTAGACAAGGAGAAGGCCTGTGAAGGTGCCGAGCAGCTAGCAAGAAGAGACCGGCCGGGAGGACGCAGCGGCAAGGCCAAGCCAGCGCAAGGAGACGACCTCCCTGCCGCCGACAAGGATGAAGACGAAGATGACGGCGAAGATATGGAAGACGATGAAGCCGATGAGCAGAGTTTCAGAAGCCACTTGAGGTCCTCTCGCTGACGTGGTGCTCCGCATACCGCACCGCCAACTCAAGCAATGGATGCGGAGGTTAATGCAGCAGAACCATCCGTAGAGTCACGAGGCCTCTCAAGGGTCCAAGACGCCTATCATCTTCGATATTGAGGACCACCGATCGTGATAATCAAGGTCGTCGGTGTTTGCCGATGTTGGTCTCACCAACCATCCGCAACCTCAAGGTCACCAAGATGTTAGTTGACGGCGGGCCGCTTAACCTGATCTCCTCCGCAAGGCTCCGTGGCTTCAAATCCTCGACAGCCAGCCCAAGAGACCGCACTTTTCAAGGAATCAACCCGTGAAGGAGCAAGTCGAAAAGGGAAGATCACGCTGCTTCGTGAACATTTGGCAGCGAACTGAATTTCGTGGATCGAGAGGGTCACGCTCGACGTTGCTGATTTTTCGTTGCCCTACAATGGAATACTTGGCCGCCCAAAGACTCGCCAAGTTCATGGCAGCCTCTCATTATGCATACAATTTGCTCAAGATGCCCGCCCGATAAGTGTAATTTCTGTTCATGGCGACAAGAAAGATGCTCTTATCTGCGCCGACAAGATTTACCGGATGCGCAATGCAATGTAGCAAGCCACTTGTCACCGAAGCTCCTGGGAAGAAAAAGACCACTTTGTCCGCAAGAGCTCGATGCCCACTCCGCAAGCGCACTCTCTTCGGAGTGCTGCGCCACCGCCGAGGACGCACCATCGAGCTCCACCGCAAGTGCAAGAAGATGATGGCAGCTCCGCCAAGACCAAGAAGGTGCCCGCTGAAGGAGGACGGCACTGTGGTACCTTCACCATCGCGCCACTCTCGACCTAAATAGGAAGGCGAGCTCGCTGCTTTCCCCAAGGGCGAATGTCGATGTGTTTGCATGGCAACCGGTCCGACATCCCCGTGTTCCTGTGAAAGTAATTGAGCACCACCTAGTGTGGTGTCCTCACGCGCGCCGCCAAGCTAAAAAAGTCGTGAAGCGCATGTTGGAGCGCCAAGAGTTCATTGCGTAAGAGATCAAGAAGTTGGAAGCAGCAGGCCTTGTCGAGGAGTGCTCCATCCCACGGGTTGGCCAATCCGTGGTTGTACGCAAGGCAAATGGGAAATGGAGACTTTGTATTGATTTCAATGATGTTAATAAAGCTTGTCCCAAAGACCCATTTCCTTGCCACGATCGACCAGATTGTTGACTCCACTACGATGTGATTTGATTTTCATTTCTTGATGCATATTCAGATATCATCGATATTCATGGCGTAAGAAGATGAAGAGAAACCGCATTCATTACACCATGTGGCATATACTGCTTTTACACGGATGCCTTTCGCTGAAGAATGTCTGGTTCAACGCTTGCAAGAGTAGTCCATGACGCTTTTGAGCCAAATGCAATGTAAATGTAGAAGCATACATGGATGACATAGTGGTCAAGAGCAAGGACAAAGCAACTCTGGTTCAAGATTTAGATGAGACCTTGCAAATCTGCGCAAGATCAAACCTCAAGCTCAACCCCGAGAAGTGCGTGGTTTGGAGTTCCTTCGGCTAGCTTCTCGTTCTTCGTGGTCTCGTAGGAATTGAAGCCAACCCCGACAAGATTAAGGCCATTGAGCAGATTGAAGCACCAAAGCGCCAAGGATGTATCGAAGACTGCCGGCTATGCGCTGCCTCAAGAAGTTTATCTCTAGGTCTGCTTGAGAGCCCCGCCGCTTTTCAAGATTTTGAAAAGGCAGGTCCAATGAAATGGACTCGGTTTTAGGCTGCGCGCAGACTTGAAGAGGCCTGTCCTCCACTCCAATACTTGTCGCACCTAGGCCTACAAGAGAAGTTGCTGCTATACATAGCGGCAACCAATCAAGTGGTTAGTGCTGCATTAGTAGCAGAGAGGGAGGCGGATGATGAGCCAGCAACCGAGGCGTATGCATCCAGCGCAATGGTTGTGGGGCTTCACCGCCAAGCTCGTCCCGATAAGGACGGATCTCAGCAGGATATGTAAAAGATTCTAAAAGGATGGTAGCGCCTAGCCTATTTTGTCAGCTCCCTTCGCAGGGGGCTAGGTCAAGGTACTCGTGTGCGTAAATTGCTTTTCGCCTCCTCATGGCCTCGAGAAAGCGCGCCATTACTCTGCCAAGCACATGAGATAACAGCTTGTCACTGCTTCCGCTGAAGAGGATATTGCAAATCCGTGCTAAATAGCAGGATTGTCGAGTGGGCGCCTGAACTGTCAAGCTTTTGGCCTCAAGTTTGAAAGCACTTCAACTATCCAGAGAGTGTAGCATTGGCAGAATTTATAGCGTAATGGACCGACGCAAGATGAAGAAATTCCAGAGACCAGCATCCCCGCCAAGGAAGCAAGTAAAGAGTGGCTGATGTATTTTGATGGTGCCTCGCTGTATAGCGCCGGTGTCAAGTGGTCGCTTATCGCACCCACCGGAGAGCACCCTCAAGTACATAGTCCAAATGCACTTTCCCAAGGAGCAAGCAACAAATAATACCGCAGTAGTATGAAGGTTTACTTGCCGTCTCTTCAGATTGCAAGTGACCTTGGGATCAAGAAGCTTATTGTCGTGGTGACTCAGAGCTTGTCGTCATTCAAGTGAACAAAGATTATCGTAGTCCGCTGATGGAAGCTTCACGCTGATGAAGTGAGAAAGCTAGAAGAACACTTTGAAGGCTCGCAAATGGAACATGTTCCAAGAGCTCATGATGATATTGTTGATGGCCCTCGTCAAAGTGCGCCACACTCAAGTTACTCTGTGGAACCAGGAATTTTGCTGGTTCAAGCTGACTCAACCAACTGTAACGCCATCAACTCGGACAGAACAAGAAGAGGAAGTTGGTTTCTCGTGACTACTTTCTCCAGCAGCTCCCCTCAAGCCGCCGCCAAGAAGGTCCCCAAAATCAACGCAGAGCATCGCCGAGGAGCGCGCAGTCTCCTCCCGACAAGCCCTAGGGTTTGTTTCACAAGGCACGCCCCGACAAGTTTTGTTCCTGCAGCTTGCCGGGATCATCAAGCTCCGCTGAGCTGCAGTGTTCTGCTGAGAAGGTGATGTTCCCAAATGCGATGTGCCTTTAGTTCTTGTTGTCGAGCCGCAAGCTCCAACATGGGCACAAAGTAGATCGCTCCATTTCCTTCATGAGAGAACTTCCCAAGAGCAAGAAGAAGCGAAAGAGTAGTCAGAAGCTAAGTATGTACCAGTTTGTTGACAACATCCTGATGTAAGAAGACTCAACGGTGTGAAATTGAAGTGTATTTGCCGAAGATGGACAAGTCGCTATGTAAATACACGGAGGCATATGTGGTCACCACATTGCTAATAAGAGCACTTGCCAAAAGCTTCCCAAGAAGGTTTCTTCCGCCGACAGCCCTCCAGATGCAACCGCACAAGTAACCAAGTGTGAAGCGCACAGTTCCATTCAAAGCAGATACATCAGCCAGCTGCAAGCTCTCCAGACGATCCCTTTATCCCGCCATTTTCGGTCCTGGGGCTCGACATCCTCGGCCCTTCCCCGAAGGTCGGGGCTTTGAGTACTTGTACGTCGTGAATCGACAAGTTCACAAAGTGGCCTGAAGTGGAAGCGTTGAGGAAGGTGACAAGACAACAGCAGTCAAGTTCTTCAGTCAATTGTTTGCCATTTTGGGATTCCTAACAGATCATCACCGACAACGGCACACAACACGAAGTCGCACCTTCATGCAATACTTCCAAGATCTTACGCCAAGGTCCGCGGCTTCGTTGCTCACCCAAGGAGCAACGGTCAGCGAGAGGGCAAACGCTGAAGTGCTGCGAGGACTCAAGACCAGAACTTCGGCAAAGCCGCGCAGCGCGGAAGAAACGGATTGAGGAGCTGCCGGTGGTTCTTGGTCAATCAGACGACGCCAAATCGAAGCCATCGCCGTGCACCTTTCGCCTAGTCTATGGAGCAGTGCAGTTCTCCCACGGAACTCAGATACGGGTCACCTCGAAAGTGCTCGCTATGATGAGCTTGAGCAAGAGCACCTGCGTAAGATGATGCAATCGCTTCCTTGAGGAGGATCGCCTTCAGGCGCTGCAGACGAGCTGCTCGTTATTGAAGAAGCTTTGCGCCGCTACCATAGCCGCAGTTAATGTCAAGCTTCGAGGAAGGCGAATTTTGTTCTTCGGGCGCGCTCAATCCGCCAAGAATTCCAACAAGTTGACGCCAAGTGGGAAGGCCCTTTATCGGGTGAAACGAGTCACTAGGCTCCGCGCCGTCCGCTTTGAGACCAAGATGATGCGTCCTTGGAGCAACTCCTGGAATATAGAGCATCTTTCAAGTTTTACGATAGGCGCGTTGCCGAACCTGCTCCGCAACCACCCTTTTGTACAAGTCTTGCCGCTGTTGCATGTAATCCTTGTATAAGGCTGGGCGCAGACTCCGTGCATCAAGAAGCTGCATGTGTTATGCTGCAACTTGTCAAATGCATGCTTTCATAATCCTTTATGCATGTGTTATCTAACATTTTGTGCAGCATCCACACTCGGTAAGCAATAACGAGCCACTAGGCTCCATAACTTTATTTTCTCGGCTTTCTTCTCAAAGAATGGAAGGTCCTTCGCCACAAGTTAGTCGGGGAAGGAGAAGATAATGGTGTGGGCCAAGTGTCGCCGAGGAAGTATCGCTTGTCGGAAGCAAACGATAAAAGCTAAGTTGCTGCCAAAGTTTGAGCAATCAATTTTTAATTTTTAAGTTATCTTCCTCGAACGATAGTACTTTGTATGGAAAAATCAGGCGCTAAGGAACCAACTTCAAGGCTGGTTTGCGCGCTTACTTTGTTTTCGAGTCTACTAACAACTTAAGTGAGCTGCAACTGGCTATGACATAGGTTGTTTTGTCGGAGCGTGCATCGCCAAAGAAGGCCGACGCTGACGTCCTCAACTCATACAAAAGGTGCCCGCGACCGACAAGTTCCCTAAAAGCAGAGGCACAAACATACAAAGGAAGAAATCTAGAAAAGGAAATAACATTGCAATCGTTGCCTAAGATAGAGTATATTACAAAATAACTTGTCGCAGCATCTAATAAATTGTTCTCTTAAACATGATCATACGCCGACAAGGAAAGATAGAATCTGGCGCCCTAGTCCACGCGGTCGCCATCAACCCTCTTGACTTCGGCCACCCCTGTCCACAATGGGTGCGATAAGGCCTTTGAGTGCTTCAACGGCCAAAGAGTTACGGCAGGGACTTGAGGACGCTACGGTTTGACGCCTGGATTGCGGAAGGCCACCTTCATCAACACCTTCTCAAGAGCCTCGACGATTTGGCGCGACTCGTCGGCCACCGCTTTGGGATCTCCTCCCGAGCGCTACTGAGAGCCGCAACACGCCTTGAAGAATGTGTTGAGTTACGGGCTGGCCGGAGATGCTCGCTTGGAGTACCGAGATCCACCATCCCCATCTCCACGCCTCCTTGTCAATGGCGGCGGCAAGGTCCACAAGGCCCTCCGCCCAAAGGCATCATCACATTCTCTTTGAAGGTGTTGCATGTCAGGGTATTCGCCAAAGAACTCCTTGTTGGCCTTGATCTTCTCCAAAGAAACCCACTTCCCGCCTCCTTGGCGCCATCCAAATGCCTCCGCTGTGGTGGACAGCTTCAGCCAAGATCTGCCTTTTGAGTCCTTGGCGGCATCGAGTTTTGATCTTCTCAGTGAGACGACCTCAACTCGCCAAGAGTGTAGGCGCCCTTCTCGCTTCATGCTTCAGCCGGTGACCTCTCGTCGCCTTCTCCGGAGGGTGGCCTGGCTCGCGCCACCTCGCCTCTAACTTCTTCTTGGCGGCTCCTCGGCAGGCATGCGCCGCCCTTGCCTCCTTGAGTGCTCCAATTAACGATTGATTGCTACGCTGCAAGATCTTCCTCATAGCTGCCGAGGTTGATCTTCGCCGCGCCACCGCTTTCTTGCGCAGAGAAGCTTCGCAAGCAAGCCTGCTGTCGCTTCGACTTCGCCTTCTCAAGGATGAAGGCCGCGCTTCGGAGAGTTGCTCTCGCCGCTATGTCCCGAGAGTTTTTGTTGGCGCTGCCGAGCTCTCTTCCGCTTCCATATCGTTCTTCACGGCTGAAGTGCTTCCCTTGACTCCAACTTAGCTTGTCGGGCCGAGAGCCGAAGAGTTTTTCAAAGAATTTCTGCTCCTCGACTTGCACCGCTGCTGCTGCGCTGCCAACTAAAGACATACCAGCCGGAGGCGAAAGCCCGTCAAAAGTCTCCCTCGACCGGGCGCTCGAGCTCGACGCCCATGGAAGCTTGATGAAGACACCCACCGCCTTCGATAGGCGCGCTGGCGGGGCTCTTTCGGAGCCTCGGTGCTGCATCGGTGGCGAGGATCGGCGGTCGACGAGCGCCTGGCGCCTCAGCGCCTCAGAGGTGGTAGCACATCACCAGATTCTCCCCATTTTTATGCGCCAAAGAGTCTTGGCGGCCTCCTTGCCTGGCATGGACCTATCGGCGCCAGCCTCCTCCTCCATGTTGGTGGCGTTGCCATTGTTACCGCTACGCCCTCCTCGCTGCACCTCTCGCCCATCGGCTCCGCAGATGGATCTGATGATCGAAAAAGAAAGAACACCAAGCAAATGTTCAAAAGAAGAAAACAGAAGAAAAGGAACCCAAGGGAAATTTTCAAGCAAGGAGATTACCTCGCGGGGATCTGTGGGTCATGTTTCCACCAATCCGAGGATCGTTAGCGCTGCCTCTTGTCGGAGAAGCATCCTTATCTGGAGAGGCCTCCTTGCCGGAGAGCGCCCTTGCCGGAGAATTCTCCCTTGGCGGCGAGTTGAAGCAGACATGAATCTCCGAACGACTTCCCGCCCTCGGCGAGGAGGCTGCTCTGCCTACACAATTCAACAAGTCGATATCAAGAAGAAGAAGCGCTTATGCACACCCAACCGTAAGAAATAAGCCAATTACTTACTGGGGCTGTGCCGGGGCTGCTCAGGAAGGGTTGCCGATCCGCAGGAGTCTCTCGACGCGCCTCGCCGCCACGGGGATCGCCTTCGGCGACAACCACTGGGTCTTGGCTCTTCGACGCCCGAGCCGCCGGGCCCAAGAGGGAAAGGGTTCGTGAACGGCAAGTTAGATACAAGACAAAGCAGCAAATTGAAGGATTACAAGTACAAGAACAAGATCTTATTTCTTCTTCCTCCTCCCTGAGCCGAGAGCGAGAAGTCGACCCGCCCACCTCCGTGCGACGAGCCGGAAGAGTGGGCTCCTGGACGCTTGGCGGGTGCGGGAGCCGTGGTCCTGTAAGGCCTGGCCCGCTGTGGCAGCTGGAGGCGCCCCCGCTGCAACAGAGCTTGTCGTGGAGGAGCGGCCGCCGCGCGAGACGTGTTGTTGACCTGCCCGCCGCCTCGCCACTTCCCCGGTCTTGCGGAGGCGCTTGGCGGGCTGCTGGCTCTCCGGGCGGCAAGTTATCCAAGGTGGAGGGGAGGCGCCAAAGCTCATTCGGCCAAGCAAAGCTCGGCTGCTCCTCCGCTACAAGCAAGCTCCTCTCGGCCGGCAAGGCTTGCCGCCACGGCCGCCTCCGCCTCCATAGTGAACTCCAAACTCACCGGGCGGCAGCAGCCCGCCGCTTCCTCCAGCTCGTGGTATGGCGCGCTGCAGCTCAAGGCCATGAGGTCGCTGGTGAGCCACTTTCGCCGTCGGCACGGATCGGCACTTCTTCCAAGCTGTCAAGAACTGCTGCACGATGTCGCCGGGCGGGTTTGCCAAGTTGGAACGATTCCATGGGAATCGCACAACGGCATCATCGCTGGTGCGGTCAAGTTAAGAGTTGTTGCATTAAGCGAACGACCTCGGCAACATGAACCACTCGGGCGATCTGGCCGCTTGAACAGCTCCAAAGAGCATTGCATCCAGCTCCAAGACAAGGAAGTTCCAGCTGAGGCCCGGGCGCAGCCTCATGATGTCCGCCGTGATTTTGAACTCCCAAGTAGGTCTCCTCCTCTCGCAAGGGAGCCGATGCGGCAAAGAAGGAAATCCGCCACCAGCACCAACGGTGAGTCCGCTATGCCCGAGGTGCAGTGATCCGGTCACGGCAATCTTTCAACTCCCATCCTCCGCCAAGTTACTTCCAATTGTTGCCGCCAAGACTATGGGATTTTGGCGCTGGCTGTGAAAGGCTGCGGTTCTCCTCTATGATCCAACACCAATCGGCTCTCCACTCCTCCCACTTGCTACGAAGCTCTCCTTCCAGATACGCTTCTCTTTCTTGCCGATCCCGAGATCCATGCAATCCTCCCCGAAGCGGCTCTCCTCTCTCAACGCGAGGCATGAAGTAGTGGCGAAGAGGGCTACATTTGGTGGATTCGGCAAAGTTCTCAAGAAGGTGTGCGAAACTGCGGTGGTGAGGACGGCGTTGGGGGTGAAATCAAGGAGGCGGAGGTCAGATGTGTTCATGATGTCGCAAAAGAACTGAAAAAGGCGGGCAGAGCCCGCAGTAGAAGAAAAGCGCCAAGAAGGGGTACCCGACGGAAACCTTTCTTGATGCGGCGGCGGAGATCACCCTCGCATGCTGGTGCGCCCGCTGCCCGCCGCACTGTAAGAGGTAGTACCTCCCGCAGCCTCAGGCCGAAAGTGGTGGGTCAAGATGGCCCACTCCTTCCGCAAGACCGCGAAGCCACGGCCAAGCGCTGCCGACTTCATGCCTTTCCCTTGTCGGCCTTCGCCCATGGCGGAGGTGGTGGAGGAGTCCGACAAGCTGATGGCGCCGGTGGCAATGGGGAGGGGGTGGGGCTGGTTTCTTCGGACTTGAGAAGAAGGGGAGCGCGGTGGTTTTTGATGACAAGAATGGCAAGGTGGGCGCTGTGTCCTTGCTTTCCCCGCTTATAAGGGCGTAGGGGGCGGACGCCCGCTTTCAATTAAAGAAAGCCTCATTTATCTCTCTTCCACGACGCCACGTCCCGAGCGTGCTGCTCGTGGGGGACGTAGGGTCCGAGAGAGTAATCGCGCGATCTAGGTCACAAGGCGTCTGCAGCACTGCTTTTGGGCTCGGCCCAATGTAACTTGGCGCCGTAGGTGGCCCAGGGTCTGCCTGCCGGTGTACTAGAGTAGGGTACCTTAGTATCCCTAACTCGCAGACATCGGGCAATTGCAGGACCCACGTGGTTTGCCTAGTGACCGCTAAGGTTCCTCCGCGCTCCTTGGAGCCATTCAAGAACCTAGAGCTAAGACCCCAAGAGGAGCTTGCTGGAAGGCCACTGTGGCACGGCGAAATAAGACCCCCGCAAGAGGAGCTTGCCGAAGGCCACTCGTGGCACGGCGAATAAGACCGGCAAGAGGAGCTTGCGGAAGGCTTGGTGAGCGACAAGCCCCGAAGGCCGACAAGGATTCAGCCGCGGTAAGGTGTCTTGCCGCAGCAACCTCTTCATCTCCGCCCAGCTCATCCGCCAACGTGGTCGCCAGGCTACCTGCAGCACGCTGTCGGCGCGGGCTGTGCAACTAGCGGGGAGCAATGAAGCGGTGCCGATAAGCTTACCATCGCGGCAAACGGTGGTGATTTGACGCCCCTCATATAATCGTTTAGGCGATAGGGACGGGTATTTATTGATCTTGTCCCTTGCCGAGTTAGGGTATATGCACCGTATAATCGCATAAGTCGGTGTACCAACCATCGTTTCCATTTGTATTTCATCTACACTGCCACACTGTCGGGTGACCCTTGAGCCTATAAAAGGAGGCCCAAGTGCAACGAGAAGGTTCGGGCTGGTTCGTTCATTCGACTCATTCGAGACCACACTCAAAGCTAGGTTTTGTAGCTCTCATTGCTCCCTAGCAAGAACACAATACAATCAACCAAGCAGAGAGGAGTATTATCTCTCCTGAGAGCTCCAAGCGGGTAAATCGCAGGTGCATCGCCGATTCTTTCAGCACATCTCCGCCTCCAACCACAAGGGACTCGGTCCGCCAGTCCCATAGGTGTTCGTGGGTCACGATCGCTTCCCCGACAACGGACGAGAAGCCCATGGAGGCATACTTTAGTATTAGGTCAGGTCAAAATCATGCGCTTATTACGCATGGTCGATTGTATTACATAGAGTCATGCTGGCCCGTGAGACTCGACCAAAGTGGAGATGCACGGATCGCTTATTCTAGGAGGCACGGAATTGCCTATAGAGACACTGTTTTTAAAGCGTGTTTTTGTATTTAAAAGCACGGACATGAAGACCATACGCATACGGTTCAAGACAGAGTTGCGCCACGCTTATTTCTTGATAAAGCGCCGACGCTCGAGGCTATCTCTGCTTTCAAGGGTCAAGGGTCACAAGCAAGCACGGGCATACAACCTCAAAGGCATGGCGTATATTATATATAGTCACACTCAAAGGTTTTCCGATTGTATTTCAATGAGTCGGTGGACTCGGTCACAAGTAGAGGCACGGGCGCCCGTCCAGTGGAGGCATGGTTTTTCTTACCCGTAGTCACGTTAGTGCCGCGCTATTCGGGTGTGAACGCCACGTCGGCCGCCACGGAGACCCAAGGGTCCGACGGACATCTCTCGCCGACGCCGGTTCTCGCTCGCCGCCCGAGGCCGTGCTCCGCTATTTAAGGCGGACCGAGGGGTCTCAAACCCTAGCCACACCTCTTCTTGACCGCCAGATCCACACCACAAATAGCGGCGCTGCAGGCCGCGATCCCAAAGAATGGGGACGGAGATGGAGGTTCACCGTGGCCCGAAAGCACCAAGAGGCGAGGCTCGCGCCATCGACGACGCCTTCTTTTCGATGGTTTGGCGGTAGCGGCCGGATGCGCGAGGGTGCCGCCACTGGATCCGAGAATCAAGAAGAGCAGTTTGTCCGGACCACGATCGCGACCTCCCTGACGGTGTCTCGGTGAGATCATCTCCGCCTGTCCACTAAGGAAGGCGTCAGACTAAATCCTCAAGACGCCGCTGGCGCCTGTGGCGCGCCGCCCTTCTGAACTGACTGTCGGAGATCCCTATCCCACGCCTTTTAACCTCTAGATCAAGTACATTTCGAGTTGGTCACCGTGTTCTCCACTGCACTGTAGGAACTCGTCTCACAGAATATACATCGGGAACGTTTTTTAGAGGAGAACATGTCGGTGAAGATAATTGTGATGATGATTCAGACCTTCCAGAGACCATCCTCCTGCCGCCAGAGCGTTAGTTCACCGCCTCAGATTCCGGCTGCCCTACTCCACTCAGCAAGCACTCCACAGTCGACGCTCGCTTCGATCCCCAAGACCGGACAATCTCTGTGCTCGAAGTTTTACTACCTGTTCCCACCATGCTTGAGAGAACAGCACATAGGGCCATTCTCATGCCCTTCGCCATGCCATCACCACCAGCATTTAACCCTAAGATTTCCTCCTCTCTCCAAACCATCGCTTTTGCTCTTGCAAGTTACCGCATAATTATGTACGGGCGCTTAAACTACCACTGTCGTGAGACTCTCACTAGTAGATGTTGATGTATCGTAAGTCTCATTACAAAGCATCATCAGCTCTACTTCCTACACTTGAGTCTCTGCTGCTTGTTTGGCATGTCGTGCACCATTGCATTAGAATAAACTCACCTACCCTTATGAGCATCAAGCATTTCGTATCTTTGGGAAAATTGTTATACAAGATGCCTCATTACTCAACGGTTGCTTTGTGATGGTGATTGCAAGAAGTTGTAGATAGTTATCACTCGCACCTAAACCGCAGGTCATGGGCAAATTATCTAATATTTTCCGAATCCGCATCACAAATGACCGTGATAATTATTCGTAATCGACTTTCAACAATACTTTCACCTCCATTCATTGGTACAAACAAGTTCCATGCAATTCAACCTTTACTCTACTAATATTATATTTTATTCCACTTGAAGTGTTTGCCGACGGTCAGCACATCCACGCCGCTTCATTCTGTCAAGACGTTGTCTATCAAGATGGATTATGACCTCGCACGCAGCCTTTTCCTTGGTGCAACACTTCCAAAGCTTGGAGAACTTGTATATCGAGGTGATGCTTCACACAAATTGTAAACACATACCATGCATGGTGTAGAACTACCAATCAACAACAAGAACAACAACAACAACAACAACAACAACAACAACAACAACAAACGCCTGCTTATTCAGAAAGCTCTATATAGTAATGGACAAGTATCAGACAAAACTAAATAAAAGCTTTTATCACAACAAAGGTTATAGAATTATTCCTTCACTTGCTCTCCCAAAGCAGAACCACTCTTTATGGTGCTTAACGATTTCAAATCTTCATGTTTATTCAGGAAATACCTCTAATGATGAAAGTCTTGCGATGACTATTCTTGCAAGCACCATCATGACGCTCGCTTGAAGTCACCGACGCCGAGAGATATGTTCAATGCGAGACAAGCATTCGACGGCGACATTCTTTATTCTCAACGCAGCACAGCCGCAGACTATGAGGATAAAGTTTCTTCGTCAAGAAGACTTCACGGAAGAATTCTACAAACAACAACAAGACGTGCTTCATCGGGACAAAAGATTTCTAAACATGCTTGCCTTACGTTGTCGCCAAGTTGCAAACACGGAACTTGGATCTAAGGCACGCATGCGTTGAGCACTGGATTTAAAGGATCCATTCACTTGTAAGTGCTGAAACAGTCTTGGAGTGACATGTTGCCGCCACTTCTTCCGTTTGGAATTTACGAGGTGTGGTGAAACAATGCCCGCACTTTTGCTCAATATGTAACCTTGCCAACAAGGAACACGGCATTTCGGTCTATGGCTAAATGTTCTTTTGCTCATGCCGCACATTTCATTAGCTGAACGGGCTTCAAGTCTCTTGCAGCCACGGCTATGTACGCTTGTGTCTGGCTCTGTGTTTCAGTTGATAAGGGTCACGGGCACAAGCGCCAAATCAGCAAAGGCATCGTGTGGTAGTATATAGAGTCATGTTCGCTTGTGTCTATTTCCAATGATTCCGCTGACTCTCCGCAGACACGGCTATGTACGCTTGTGACTTTTCGTGGTTTCACCGATAAGGGTCAAGGGCACGGGCATCAAGTCCACAAAGGCATTGTGTGGTATTATATAGAGTCATGTTCGCTGCTTGTGTTTGTGTTCAATGATTCAAAGGAACCACGGTCCGTCAAGAAACACACAGACGATCATGCTCGCTCACATGGGCACGACCATGCCAAGCGACGGTTTGCCACGCACCACGCAACAGTCCGGGAAGTGATACGACGCGATTGTTCTACATGCCGACGTGGGATTCTTACACAGCAAACGCCGTGAACCTACTGCCGTGTACTATATCCATTTGTGAAAGAGAAACGCAAACACGTTAGCTCGAAGTTTCAAAGTTTCGCCATTAGGATCACAGCCACGGGCGCCAAATCCACAAAGGCATCGTGGTATTATATAGAGTCATGTTCACCGTGCTTCTGCTTTCCTGATGATTCCGCCGACTCGCTTAGACGAGAGGCACGGACGACAAGCCCATGGGGGCATACTTCAGATAGACAGAGTCACGCTCGAGGGTTTATCACGAAACATAACAAAATTGATTCAGATGTGAAACCTCACTGTTTACTTTGTGAGGCAATGAATGACCGATCCGAGAGACACTGTCTTAAAAGCAAACCACGGTTCGTACCAAAGAGCCACCGCAAACGAATGGAAGTCAAGCAACGAGGGCCACAGCTTTAGTAGAAAAAGCACTTTATCACTGGCGTTGATTCTTTGCTACACGCATGAGGGGTGGTGTGGAAGGACGTTATTCAAGCACAACGAACATCACGATGTCACGGCAAGGTCAAAAGCATGGTTGTGAGTCCTGGGTGTCACGGCTAGAATCCTTGAGACGATTTGGGTGTGGCCTCTAGTAGAAACTCTCGCTAGCGGTCACCAGAGGCACTATGTAACACCCATAAACAGGTTTGGTTGACTGCTGCGGCATGCTATCTATGCTTTGAGCTTTTTTCATCTCTCGCTATGTCGCAGCATAGACGCATGGTTGTATTCTTACACCATCCAGCTTCATAAAGAAACGGCTGCAAAAATTTACCCGCAAACCTATCGCCCTTATAATATTTTATCAGCTGAGTAATAAAAGTACCTAAACAAGCAAAATCTCTTCTGCTTAAATTTGTTTTGTTTCTACAACTTCACCAAATAAACTTACAAGTCGTTTTTTATAACCACCGAACAAGGAGCGTAAAAATAGCAGCTGCTCAAATGCAGCTCCATGAGTGCAAGGCTCAACTCGCAGCCTCAAAGGTGTATGGCAAGTACATACGAGAACGTGACCTGTGCACTCTCAGACATACAACATGTGTACGGTTACACGACAAGCGAGCATTTCTCCATTGAAAATTAAAACTACTTTATATATTTTAACCTTCGTGTAACAGAATTCCATAGTCCTTCGCCCGCATAAAGCCGCAAAACCACAAACTTCCTTCATGGCTGCACGCAACACAAAAATGACAAGCCTACAAACGGTGCAAAGACTACAATGGTTCTCTAATAAAGTTTATAGAACCCAAGCTCCTTTTCGACAAGCCTACACAGATGCAAAGAGAACGCAACAACAAATAACTCCATACACCTGGACAAGTAACACAAGGCCTGATTTCAGCATCCACACCGAACGGAACCGCCAAATCCGTATTCAATACTCCTCGTCTAAATGCGGACGCGCATGGCTGCAACTTGATGATAATCTAAGACGCACGCTTAGAAGCCCTTCTATGCCACCCGCAGCCTTTTGTTGCTTTCCGTAAAATACTCCCGTGAACTCGAGGGGAGGAAAACTTAATGGTCATGGTCTCCAAATCCTTTGCACTAAGAACAAAGAACATCGCAAAATCAGCGTAACTCCAAAAGCAACATAATCCTCCAAAGGATACTGCCTTCGCATAAATGTCGGATGTTTGAGAAACTGCCGTACTTACGACGCCATTTGTTTTTTTCACCATGAGAAATCAAAAATCCCTAAAATATAAATGATAGGTTGAAAATACTTAGCCTATAAAAGAGTTGCACTATGAAAAACCAAATGAAACAATTAGTTCTACCACCTCCAGAATAAGAAGTTAGACATAGACTTGTCTATGTATGGATATATCCAACAATAAATCATGTGTAGATACGGTGCATCAATTTCCACAAAATTAAGAAAAGCATTTTGAAAAGAACGAGTACTACAAAGATGCACATTCTCAAGATCATCACCTCAACAAACAAGTTCTCCAGTTTTGGAAAGCATCGCAGCAATTCAACGACAATGTCCACCTTATAATCCATGTAGATAAGCAAGGTCTTGACACATCGACGCATTCTTGTTAGACTGACCGCCTTCAAACCCTTGATGAAAAGTAATGTAAGGTGGATCACAAAACAAAGTAGAATAAAGGTTGATGAAATAAAACTTGTTTCCTCACAAACAAAGTGAAGCCGAAGTATCGTGAAAACTCAATACCTCAATACACGGGATGACATGGATACGGTTTAGACATAGAGACACCGTTAACTCCAAGTCCCGACTCGCATAAAGAATAGAACATAGACCATCAAATTAATAGAACAAATGTCGGACAAGTGCAACTCGTTCAAGTATGAAGGAAAGGCAAGACTCAAGACGCTACGAGGGGGGCACGAACACTAATTCACCCAACGATCCAGCTTTAGGTGCAGACAATAGTTATCGAAAGCCGCATCGGCCGATAATCAACAATCAACCGTCGAACTCAAGGCATCCTCAATAATGAGTTCTCCGAATGGACAACGAATGCCAATGCTTAAGGTTAGACGAGTTTATCAGACGCGACGACTTCCTCTATTGCAAACAAACAGAGAGACTCAAGTCCGTGGCAACTAGAGGATTATACTTTGCAGCCAGGCTGATATATCAACTTCCACAAGCGTAGAGTCTTTTCACCAGTGGTAGCTTAATGTCCCAACGTAATTGTCCGTATTTGGCAAAGAGCAAGGGCAAGAGTGTGAGAGAGGAAGAAACCAAACACGGACTCCGTGCCAAGGGCGTAGATGAAGTGCATAGATCCAGTAATGTTACCTCTTGCCTCAGAAACCTTGGGCAGAGGTAGTAGAACTCAAGAACCTGGATATTGTTTAGCTCTGAGGATCGGAGCCAGGCATCAACGATGGAAGGTCTGCACTGCAGGTAGCACGCCGAGATACAGAGGCGCCTAACAAAGCCAGCATGGCCGGACGGAATGGATTCCAGAAGACTTACAACATCGTGAGATGATTTCAATTCGAATAGCATTTGCGAACGCACTCCTTGGCCAAGGCGGACGCATGAGATATGGTCTCGATTTGAACTTTTACTCCATCGTTAAAAAGACGGGAGACAGAGATCTCGCGGCAGTCGAGATTAAGAGGAGCGATGGACCACAAAGGACGCCAAATGACGTGCGAGGATTTGAGTACGGATGGCATCCTTGATGGGAAGACGAGAGATGATCTCACCTAGGACGCCACTGGCGAGATCGCTGATGCGGTCCACACAACATCCTCTTCTTCCTCCTCGGATCGAGAGGAGCACTCGCCTTCTTCCATCCCTCCGACGCACGTAACACCACTCCAGTATCACGGCCGAGGCACCACTCGACCTCTTGATCCCACGTAGTAGCGCTTTCCATCTCCACCTCCGCTGAAAGGGGGCGCGCCCATGACCAGTGCTCACCGAGGTGGATCTCGAGAAATGGATTACAGCCCATCAATCCATCAAACGACTTAAATACCCGCGACGGGAGCGGAGGGTCCAGACATTACTTTCTTTTTTTCTTTTGACGGAGGGTCGGGTTAACACTACCGTGAACGAGTAAAAGGTAGGTGGCTGCTTGAAACATTAAATAGAGCCACGGCTACAAGGTACGAGATGCACTTGAACACGCGATTGTGCACAGCGTGTCTGGTCGTGTTTTAATTATTTAAGGCACACATTCAATAGAAGAATTTGTTTGACGCCGCAAGCACGGTCCCATAGCCATCTTCCTCCGCGAAGCAGCAAAATTTTCCACGGCACGCTTGACAAATCAAGACACTACAAGATTCAAGACCGTGCCTCTCGCTTTTGCGTGATGATTCTCATGAAACGCCACGGACAAAACCGCTGAAGCATGGCAGAGGCATGGCTTGTCACGTAACCAGCACACGGTCCTCCCTTCGCATTGTAACGCGATCGCCCAACATGCCACAGTGCATGTAGAACAGTTCGGTTCACGTCAGGTCTCTTTGTGTTCCAAATGATTCCTTTGACTCTATCACCGTGAGGAGGCACGCTTATGTCGGACCAGTAGAGGCATGATTATGCTTTACGCTGGGTCACAATTGTCACAGCACGGGCATGAAGCGCCAAAGGCATGGTCGGTGGTATTACATAGAGTCACGCTAACCTTTGTCTCACGCGACAGCCACGGCGCTATCTCGGAGGCACGGAATGGCCTATATAAGAGACGTTGTTTTTAAAAGCTTATTTCCTTTTATTTAAAAGCACGGACGACATGTCCATAGAATGTTATTCGGTGTGGACGATAGTCCATAGTATGTTATTCATTTGACTCTATCACCGTGAGGAGGCACGCTATGTCGGACCGTAGAGGCATGATTGTGTTTTTACGCTGGGTCACAATTGTCACTGCACGGCCATGAAGCGCCAAAGGCATGGTCGGTGGTATGAATAGAGTCACGCTAACCTTTGTCTCACGACAGCCACGGGATGCTTACTTGTGAGGCACGGAATGGCCTATATGAGAGACGTTGTTTTTAAAAGCTTATTTCCTTTTATTTAAAAGCACGGACGCATACCATAGAATGTTATTCGGTGTGGACGACAGTCCATAGTATGTTATTCCTTTGACTCTATCACCGTGAGGAGGCACGCTATGTCGGACCGTAGAGGCATGATTATGCTTTACGTGGGGTCACAATTGTCATGTGCATCGGGCATGAAGCGCCAAAGGCATGGTCGGTGGTATGACATAGAGTCACGCTTAACCTTTGTCTTACGCACAGCCACGAAAGCGTTTACTCTATGAGGCACGGAATGCCCTATATGAGAGACGTTGTTTTTAAAAGCTTATTTCTTTTATTTAAAAGCACGGACGACAGTCCATAGAATGTTATTCGGTGTGGACGCATGTCCATAGTATGTTTGTAGATGATTCCGCTTAAACCCGACAAAACCAAGTAAGTGAAGTCATGGCAGAAACATTGTTCTACATGTCCATGTGCACGCCGTGATTCCACAATCATAATTGTTTGGTCCATCACAAAGTAAGTGTCGCGGCAAAGGATAACAGACGCATTTAGCCTTACGTGCAAAAGAGGCAACTAACACCTCTCGTATTGTAAAATATCTCAGCTAACAAGTTATTTGGATAGGCACGTCCGCCACATCACACGCGGACTACGTGTTCTAGGTGATTTTATTCGCCGCCCTATTCACAAAAGGAAATCCAAACTTACGACGGTGCAAAAACATTAAAACTTGTTAGTTTTTTGAGCTACTGAATTGCTTCCCACTCAAGACCACAAAAACAAGTTCCCCGATAACATCACGCATGCAGGCATAAAGTACAAGCTGAAATCCAAACCGGAAAGCTCACAACAACACCTATCTTTGACAGCCGGATAACCGCTTTCAACATTCACAAGTCAATGGATCCGCAAATCCATGATTGGGCATAGGTTTGTCCAGATGTGTACTTTTAAATCCAAGTTCATATGCCTACAATACCCTGACAATATAAGACGAGCACGTCTAGAAGCCTTGTTGCCCCATTGAAGCGCCTCTTCTTGACGTTTATAAAATCCTTCAGTGATGTTGTCTGGGGGGGAGAGAAACTTAAGCCTCATAGTCTCTAACTCCTTTGCATTCGTAATAAAGAACGCTGTAAATTCAATGTTTTTGTTGCAGTGTACATATTTTTCAAATAAGCATCGTTTTCGATTTAATGTCATGTGTTTGAGAAACACCGTGCTTGTGCCGCCACTTGTTTGTTACACCTTCCTCACGGCAAACTCCTCCTCGAAATGCATAAAGAGTGAGAATACTTGAGGACTACAAGGGGAAAGAGAGGCTCCAATATAGTACACTATGCATTGTTTGTGCTTTCAATGCGCTCGAAATCATTTTACCTCGATAAACAAGTTCTCTAGGCTAGAAAGCATCTCATCAAGGCAACAACCTTGTTCAGATTTAATGACATGTGGATAAGCAGTGGTCTTCACAGATTGAACCGCCATTGATAGGCTGACTACAGACAAAGCCTGCACCAAGCACATATCATAAAACTAGATGGATAAAAGTTTACATGGCATGATACTGCAAGTGGAACTAATGCAACTAAAGAGTATATAGTGCAAAAGGTGAGTACTCGATAACAGAGAGCCAAAACAATCTTGGATTCAGGAGATCCTTCATAAAAATTGCCTGCACACTCGAAGTTTAGGTGCAGAGAAGACAGTTATCCGCAATCGCCGGCTCAATATTGTGAATTAGTCGCTTAAGTGAGGGCGATCCTCAACAACGAAGTTCACCATTCTCACAAAGGATACATATGAGTTCAACTTTGGCTGAGTTTATTCTGATGCAAGGGTCCGTGTTATTGCAAACAAGCAGGAGCCACTCGAGGGCAGGGCAACCATGGTTGATTATGCTTTGCAAAGGAGACGTATGATATATCAACCTCCAAAAATGAAAGCCTCTAAGCTAAAGGAAGTTTGAACGATTCTGCATACTCATCGTGTATCCGCAAAGAGCAAATGTGACGGTGTGCAGCAGGAAAACAGCAATGTGGAAGTTATGGCGAGGCCGCGACGAACAGAATTGCGTATGTAGTGTGATGGTTTTTCCCACGTAAACGTGGGAACATGTAGTAGAATCCCGAGAACTCCGCAGATTCTTCGCCTTTGGGGATCAAGCCAAAGGCCGACAAGAGAGGGTCCTGCAGTGGAGGTAGCACGCGGGAATGCACAAGGCGATGGATTGCGCTCTAATGGGCGAGAGGATGGCTTCCTAAGGCACGAACCACCAACGTTAGTGCTGAAAATTGCACCGAGTTCCAAAATATCTAATGCTAATGACGCCCTTGTTGGGAGCATCGAGACTACGCTTACATGAACTGTTTCTAGAGGCTTAAAAAGACGACCGACAGGATCTCACCGCAGTCAAGATTCGTGAGGAGTGGCGCGCTACGAGGGCGCCACCGACGCGGCGAGGATTTGAGTGCGGGTGCTCCCTAGTGGACAGCCGCAGATGATCTCACCGAGGACACAGTCCGGGAGGTCAGCTGATGCGGTCCGGCAAGACTCTCGCTCTGAACCATCGAGAGGCCCGCAACGCTTCGGCCGCCACCGCCATGCCGCCAGAGTACGAAGCCGCCAGGTCCCAACCTCGCTTTCTTGTTGCTCGGGAACTCACGGATCTCCATCCCCGCCTCTGCTTGATTCAAGGCCATCATGAGCACCGCTATATGTGGCGGATCTGAAAACTACTAGGTCTTCACTACGCGCAGATCCAGCGTGGTGAGGAAAGGAGGGAGGGACGCCACCAATTGACGACAACTTTAAATTATATCTTTCCTTCACTGCTGCGGTGGAAAACAAAAGAACGGTCATTTTCCTTCACTATTATGGCGGAAAACATACACATGCACGGTGGACAGCCCAATGCAGCATGGTGTATTATTATAGAGTCATGTTCGCTGGGTTTGTGTTCAATGATTCCGGCCAACTCATTCAGCACGAGATGCACGTAATGTTTGGGCTCATAGGCACGAGCATGCAACGCCAAGGGCATGGTCCGTGGTATTACATAGAATCATGCTCACTCTGACTCGATCGACGGAGATGCACGGCGCTTAGCCCACAGAATCTGAACCTTTGTGTTACGCGACAGCCACGGCGCTTACTCGCGTGAGGCACGGAATGCCCTACGTCGTAGATGACACTTTATATTTAAAAGCACGGACGTGAATTCCATAAGGACACGGTTCGTATTGAGTCGCTGCAAACGTTCTTTTTCTGATTCTACTTATATTATTTGATAAAGGTGTGGACGCTCGTGCATGTTCTGTGTTTCGTGGTCGCAAGCACGGGCATAAAGCGCTTAAAGGCATGGAGAGCTATTATAAATACGCAGTAAAGATTTTTTGTTTGTATTCAATGGCTCGTGGACTGGTCGAAGAAGAGGCACACACGTGAAGACCACGGAGGCATGGACACGAGCAAAAGCGCTTATTACGGAAACCTAACAGAATCGGATTTATATGTCAACACTTTATGCTTACTCAGGAGACACGTGAACAGCCCATTCGAGAGACAAAGGGGCACACGCTTATTGGCGATTTCCACATGACCGCGCACTATGACGTAAGCAGCATAAACATAAAAGAGACGAAAGGTAGACTGGTTTTGTATTGCAAGCCTGGCCTGCAAGGCTCATCAAGGACAACAAAGACATGCAGCGCATACAAATAGTGCAAAGTAACACGCTTGTTCGGCTAAGGTTTACACAAAACGCGTAACTCCAAAACTTCAAGACAATAAGACACTCCCTGCAACATGAGCAACCATCTCAAGACCTATTCTTCAAAGATGAACATCTGGATCCACAACCGAGATATTCAACACTCCTATTTTGTAAATATTGACTCACATGGAAGCAACTTGGTAATAATCGAAGACGACTCATGTTTAGAAGCCTTATTGTGCCACTGTAACCCTTTGTTGCTCCTCAAAATACTTCGTGAACTCCTCAGAGGACCTTGAAGTATGTCTAGGGGTGATTAGACTACTTGACCAATTAAAAACTTAACCTTTTCCCAGCTTTTAGAGTTTGGCAGATTTTAGCTATCTTAGGACAAGTCAAGCAATCATCACACAATCAAGCAAGCATGCAAAGAGTATATAGGCATGAAATTAAAGCATGCAACTTGCAAAGTAAAGGGAAGGGTTTGGAGGATTCAAACGCATTGGAGACATGGATGTTTTTGTTGGTTCCGAGCCTAAGATAGAGTATATTACAAAATAACTTGTCGCAGATCTAATAAATTGTTCTCTTAAACATGATCATACGACAAGGAAAGATAGAACTGGCGCCCTAGTCCACGCGGTCGCCATCAACCCTCTTGACTCGGCCACCCCGGCCCACAATGGGTGCGATAAGGGCCTTGAGTGCTTCAACGCCAAGAGTTACGGCAGGGACTTGAGGACGCCATAAGCCGACGCCTGGATTGCGGAAGGCCACCTTCATCAACACCTTCAAGAGCCTCGCAGATTTGGCGCGACTGCCGGCCACCGCTGGGATCTCCTCCCGAGCACTGGAGAGCCGCAACACGCCTTGAAGAATGTGTTGATTACTGGCTGGAGATGCTCTTTGGAGTACCCAGATCCACCATCCCCATCTCCATCAGCCTTGTCAATGGCGCAGGTCCACAAGGCTCCGTCCAAAGGCATCATCACATTCTCTTTGAAGGTGTTGCATGTCGTGGCATTCAACAGAACTCCTTGTTGGCCTTGATCTTCTCCAAGAAACCCACTTCCCGCCTCCTTGGCGCCATCCAAATGCCTGGCTGTGGTGGACAGTTTCAGCCAAGATCTGCCTTTTGAGTCCTTGGCGGCATCGAGTTTTGATCTTCTCAGTGAGACGACCTTAACTCGCCAAGAGTGTAGGCGCCCTTCTTGCCATGCTTCAGCCGGTGACCTCTCGCCGCCTTCTCCGAGGGTGGCCTGGCTCGCGCCACCTCGCTCTAACTTCTTCTTGGCGGTTTCGGCATCATGCGCCCTTCTTGCCTCCTTGAGTGCTCCACCAATTGATTGCTTCGCTGCAAGATCTTCCTCATAGCTCCGAGGTTGATCTTCGCGCGCCACCGCTTTCTTGCGCAGAGAAGCTTCGCCGCAAGCTTGCTGTTTCTTCGACTGCCTTCTCAAGGATGAAGGCCGGGCGCCGGAGAGTTGCTCTCGCTCATATGTCCCGAGAGTTTTTGTTGGCGCTGCTGAGCTCTTTCCCATGTCAGCCTCACCACGGCTGACAAGCTTCCCTCGACTCCAACTTAGCTTGTCGGGCCAGAGCGACAAGAAGCCAAGAGTTGTTCTCGACTACATCGCGCTGCTGCGCTACTAACCAGCGACAGCCCAGCCGGAGGCGAGCAGCCGAAGTCTCCTCGACCGGGCGCCTGAGCTCACGCCCATGGAAGCTTGATGAAGACACCACCGCCTTCGATAGGGCGCTGGCTGGGCTCTTCGAGCCTCGGTGCTGCACGGTGGCGAGGATCGGCGGTCGACGAGCGCCTGGCGCCTCAGCCCTCGTGGTCAAAGCACATCACTGCACCCTCCCCTGCCTTATGCCAAAGAGTTTTGGCGGCCTCCTTGCCGGGCATGGACCCATCGGCGCCAGCCTCCTCCTCCATGTTGGTGGCGTTGCCATTGTTGCCGCCAGGCCCTCCTCCGGGTAACCTCGCCCATCGGCTCCGCAGATGGATCGATGATCGAAAAAGAAAGAACAACAAGCAAATGTTCAAAAGAAGAATGAAGAAAAGGAACCCAAGGAAATTTTTCAAGGAGATTACCTCGATGGGATCTGTGGGTCATGTTTCCACCAATCGGAGGATCGTTAGCGCTGCCCTGTCGGAGAAGCATCCTTATCTGGAGAGGCCTCCTTGCCGGAGAGCGCCCTTGCCGGAGAATTCTCCCTGGCGGCGAGTTGAAGCAGACAGTATCTCCGAACGACTCCCGCCCTCCCGGCGAGGCTGCTCGCCCTACACAATTCAACAAGTCGATATCAAGAAGAAGAAGCGCTTATGCACACCCAACCGTAAGAAATAAGCCACCACTTACCGGGGCTGTGCCGGGGCTGCTCAGGAAGGGTTGCCGATCCGCAGGAGTCTCGACGCGCCTGCCGCCACGGGGATCGCCTTCATGACAACCACTGGGTCTTGGCTCTTCGACGCCCGAGCCGCCATTCAAGAGGGAAAGGGTTCAACGGCGTTAGATACAAGACAAAGCAGCAAATTGAAGGATTACAAGTACAAGAATAAGATCTTACTCTTCTTCCTCCTCCTCGAGCCGAGAGCGAGAAGTCGACCCGCCCACCTCCGTGCGACGAGCTGGAAGAGTGGGCTCTTGACGCTTGGCGGGTGCGGGAGCCGTGGTCCTGTAAGGCCCGCCCGCTGTGGCAGCGTGAGGCGCCCCTGCTGCAACAGAGCTTGTCGCGGTGGAGCGGCTGCCATGCGAGACGGTTGTTGACCTGCCTGCCGCCCCGCCACTTCCCCGGTCTTGCGGAGGCGCTTGGCGGGCTGCTGGCTCTCCGGGCAAGTTATCCAAGGTGGAGGGAGGCGCCCAGGCTCATTCGGCCAAGATTGGCTCGCCTGCTCCTCCGCTACCGGCAAGCTCCTCGGTCGGCAAGGCTTGCCGCCTCGGCTGCCTCCGCCTCCATAGTGAACCAAACTCACCGGCGGCAGCAGCCCGCCGCCTTCCAGCTTGCATGGCGCGCCGCAGCTCAAGGCCATGGTGTCGCTGGTGAGCCACTTCGCTGCCGGACGGATCGGCACTTCTTCCAAGCCGTCAAGAATGCTGCACGATGTCGCCGGCGGGCTTCAAGTTGGAACGATTCCATGGGAATCGCACAACGGCATCATCGCTGGTGCGGTCAAGTTAAGAGTTGTTGCATTAAAGGAACGACCTCGCAACATGAACCACTCGGGCGATCTGGGTGCTTGAACAGCTCCAAAGAGCATTGCATCCAGCTCCAAGACAAGAAGTTCCAGCTGAGGCCCGGGCGCAGCCTCATGATGTCCGCCGGATTTTGAACTCCCAAGTAGGTCTCCTCCTCTCGCAAGGGAGCGGCGCGGCAGCGAAGGAAATCCGCCAACAGCACCAACGGTGAGTCCGCTATGCCCGAGGTGCAGGATCCGGTCACGGCAATTTCAACTCGCATCCTCCGCCAAGTTACTCCAATTGTTGCCAAGACTATGGGATTTTGCGCTGGCTGTGAAAGGCTGCGGTTCTCCTCTATGATCCAACACCAATCGGCTCTCCACTCCTCCCACTTGCTACGAAGCTCTCCTTCCAGATACGCTTTTCTTTCTTGCCGATCCCGAGATCCATGCAATCCTCCTAAGCGGCTCTCCTCTCTCAACGCGAGGCATGAAGTAGTGGCGAAGAGGGCTACATTTGGTGGATTCGACAAAGTTCTCAAGAAGGTGTGCGAAACTGCCATGGTGAGGACGGCGTTGGGGGTGAAATCAAGGAGGCGGAGGCCAGATGTGTTCATGATGTCGCAAAGAACTGAAAAAGGCGGGCAGAGCCTCAGAGAAGAAAAGCGCCAAGAAGGGGTACCCACGGAAACTTTCTTGATGGCGGCGAGATCACCTGCGCTGGTGCGCCTGCTGCCCGCCGCACTGTAAGAGGTAGTACCTCCCGCAGCCTGCGCGAGCAGGGTCAAGATGGCCACTCCTTCCGCAGACACATGCCAAGGCCAAGGCCGGGATTTCATGCTTTCCCTTGTCCCTTCGCCCATGGCGGAGGTGGTGGAGGAGTCCGACAAGCTGATGGCGCCTGTGGCAATGGGGAGGGGGTGGGGCGCGTTTCTTCGGACTTGAGAAGAAGGGGAGCGCGGTTTTTGATGACAAGAATGGCGTGGGCGCTGTGTCCCTGCTTCTGCTTATAAGGGCGAGGGGGCGGACGCCCGCTTCCAATTAAAGAAAGCCTCCACGATCTCTTCCACGACGCCACGCCCGAGCGTGCTGCTCGTGGGGGACGGTGGGTCCGAGAGAGTAATCGCGCGATCTAGGCCGCTGCGTCTGCGGATCGCTTTGGGCTGGCCCACGTAACTTGGCGCCGTAGGTGGCCCAGCCCGCCCTGCTGTACTAGAGTAGGGTACCCTAGTATCCCTAACTCGCAGACGGGCAATTGCAGGACCCGCGTGGTTTGCCTAGTGACCGCCATAGTTCCTCCGCGCTCCTTGGAGCCATTCAAGAACCAAGAGCTAAGACCCCAAGAGGAGCTTGCCACCGTGGCACGGCGAATAAGACCCCGCAAGAGGAGCTTGCCGAAGGCCACTCGTGGCACGGCGAACAAGACCGCAAGAGGAGCTGCGGAAGGCTTGGTGAGCCATGCTCGAAGGCCGACAAGGATTCAGCCGCGGTAAGGTGCTTGCGCGCAACCTCTTCATCTCCGCCCAGCTCATCCGCCAACGTGCGCGGGGCTACCTGCACGCGGTCGGCGGGCTGTGCAGCTAGCGGGGAGCATGAAGCGGTACGACAAGCTTACCATCGGCAAACTGTGGTACTTGACGCCCCCGTTATAATCGTTTAGGCGATAGGGACGCATTTATTGATCTTGTCCCTTGCCGCCGAAAGGTATATGCACCGCATAATCGCATAAGTCGGTGTACCAACTATCGTTTCCATTTGAATTTCATCTACGCTGCCACCTGTCGGGTGACCCTTGAGCCTATAAAAGGAGGCCCAAGTGCAACGAGAAGGTTCGGGCTGGTTCGTTCTTCGACTCATTCGAGACCACACTCAAAGCTAGGTTTTGTAGCTCTCATTGCTCCCTAGCAAGAACACAATACAATCAACCAAGCAGAGGGAGTATTATCTCCCGGAGAGTCCAAGCGGGTAAACTGCTTGTGCATCGCCGATCCCTTTTTCGTATCTCCGCCTCCAACCACAAGGGACTCGGTCCGCCAGTCCCATAGGTGTTCGTGGGTCACGATCATTTCCCGACAACGGACGAGAAGCCCATGGAGGCATACTTTAGTATTAGGTCAGGTCAAAATCAGCGCGCTATTACGCATATCATTGTATTACATAGAGTCACCGTGAGACTCACCAGCGGAGATGCACGGACGCTTACTCTATGAGGCGGAATTGCCTATAGAGACACTGCTTTTTAAAGCGTTTTTGTATTTAAAAGCACGGACATGAAGACCATACGCACACGGTTCAAGACAGAGTTGCGCCACGCTTATTTCTTGATAAAGGCGCCGACGCTCGAGGCTATCTCTGCTTTCAGTGTCAAGGGTCACAAGGGCACCTGCATACAACCTCAAAGGCATGGCGTATTATATATAGTCACACCTCAAAGGTTTTCCGATTGTATTCAATGAGTCGGTGGACTCGGCACAAGTAGAGGCACGGGCGCCAGTCCTGTGGAGGCATGGTTTTTCTTACCGTAGTCACGTTAGTGCCGCCATTCGGGTGTGAACGCCACGTAGCCGCCACGGAGACCCAAGGGTCCGACGGATCTCGCCACGCCGGGTCTCGCTCGCCGCCGAGGCCGTGCTCCGCTATTTGCGGACCGAGGGGTCTCAAACCCAGCCACACCTCTTCTTGACCGCCAGATCCACACCACAAATAGCGGCGCTGCAGGCAGGCGATCCCAAAGAATGGAGATGGAGATGGAGGTTCACTCCGTGGCCCGAAAGCACCAAGAGGGTGAGGCTCGCGCCAACGGCCACGCTTCTTCCGATGGTTTGGCAAGAAGCGGCCGGAAGCCGGCGAGGGTCCGCCATCTGATCCGCCGAGAATCAAGAAGAGCGTAGGTCTGGTCCGGACCGCATCATTACTCCTGACGGGTGTCCTCGCGTGAGATCATCTCCGCCTGCCCACTAAGGAAGGCGCTCAGACTAAATCCTCAAGACGCCGCTGGCGCCTCGCGGGGCGCCGCCTCCGGATCTGACCGGCCGTGGAGATCCCTATCCCACGCCTTTTTAACCCTCTAGATCAAGTACATTTCGAAGTTGGTCACCGTGTTCTCCGCCACACCGCAGGAACTCGTCCGGGCAGAACATACAACCGAACGCTTTTTAGAGGAGAACATGTCTCTGAAGATAATTTCATGATGATTCATATCTTCCAGAGACCATCCTCTCCACTGCCGAGCGTTAGTTCACCGCCTCAGATTCCGGGCGGCCCTACCTCCACTGCAAGCACTCCATAGTCGACACCGCTTCGATCCCCAAGATCGGACAATCTCTGTGTGCTCGAAGTTTTACTACCTGTTCCCACCATGCTTGAGAGAACAACACATAGGGCCATTCTCATGCCCTTCGCCATGCCATCACCACCAGCATTTAACCCTAAGATTTCCTCCTCTCTCCAAACCATCGCTTTTGCTCTTTTGCAAGTTACTGACAATTATGTAACGGGCGCTTAAACTACTACCGTCAGAGACCTCTCACTAGTAGATGTTGATGTATCAAGTCTCATTACAAAGCATCATCACTCTACTTCTCCTACACTTGAGTCTCCGCCGCTTGTTTGGCATGTCGTGCACCATTGCATCGTATCAAACTCACCTACCCTTATGAGCATCGGCATTTCGGTATCTTGGGAAAATTGTTATACAAGATGCCTCGTTACTCAACGGTTGCTTTGTGATGGTGATTGCAAGAAGTTGTGAGATAGTTATCACCTCCGCACCTAAACTGCAGGTCATGGGCAAATTATCTAATATTTTCTCTGAATCCTGCATCACAAATGACCGTGATAATTATTCGCAATCGACTTTCAACAATACTTTCACCTCCATTCATTGGTACAAACAAGTTCCATGCAATTCAACCTTTACTCTACTAATATTATATTTTATTCCACTTGAAGTGTTTGCCGACTCACATAGACACCTAACAGCGTTCATTCTATCAAGACGCTTGTCTATCGTGATGGATTATGACCTGCACGCAGTCTTTTCCTTGGTGCAACACTCAAAGCTTGGAGAACTTGTATATCGAGGTGATGCTTCTCACACAAATTGTAAACACATACCATGCATGGTGTAGAACTCCAATCAACAACAAGAACAACAAATAAAAAAAAAACGGCTCTGCTTATTTAGGAAAGCTCTATATAGTAATGGACAAGTATATCAGACAAAACTAAATAAAAGCTTTTATCACAACAAAGGTTATAGAATTATTCCTTCACTTGCTCTCCCAGCAGTAACCACTTTATGGTGCTTAACGATTTCAAATCTTCATGTTTATTCAGGAAATACCTTCTAATGATGAAAGTCTTACAGACGACCTCTTGCAAGCACCATCATGACGCTCGCTTGAAGTCACCGACCGAGAGCTATGTTCAATGCAGACAAGCATTCGATTGCATGACATTCTTTATTCTCAACGCAGCACACAACAAGCAGTATCATGAGGATAAAGTTTCTCGCTGTGAAGACTTCACTGAAGAATTCTACAACACTACCAACAAGACGTGCTTCTGCGGGGACAAAAAGATTTCTAAACATGCTTGCCTTACATTGTCGCCAAGTTGCAAACACGGGAACTTGGATCTAAGGCACGCATGCATTGAGCACCGGATTTAAAGGATCCATTCACTCTGTAAGTGTTGAAAACAGTCTTGGAGTGACATGTTGCCGCCACTTCTCCGGGTTTGGAATTTACGAGGTGTGGTGAAACAATGCCAAGACTTTTTGCTCAATATGTAACCTTGCCAACAAAGTGAACACGGCATTTTGGTCTATGGCTAAATGTTCTTTTGCTCATGTCGCATACTTCATTAGCTGAACGGGCTTCAAGTCTCTTGCAGCCACGGGCTATGTACGTATAAGGATCGTCTCTGCGGTTTTAGTGATAAGGGTCACGCGCTCGCATCAAATCAAGAAAGTCATTGTGTGTAGTAGTATATAGAGTCATGTTCGCCAGTGTCTGTTTCCGTGATGATTCCATCTGACTTCTCCGCAGACACCTACTATGTACGGCTATGTACGCTTGTGACTCTTCGGTTTTACCGATAAGGGTCACGGTATCAAGCGCCAAGTCCACAAAGGCATTATGTGGTATTATATAGAGTCATGTTCGCTTGTGCTTGTGTTTGTGTTTCAATGATTCAAAGGAACCACGGCCCGCCGCTGAAACACATGTACGATCATGCCTCGCTACATGGGTAACGACCATGCCAAGCGCACGGTTTGCCACGCACTACTTAAATAAATGTGGAAGTGATACGACGCCGATTGCTTCCACATGCCGCACATGATTCTTACGCCAGCTAAACGCCGTGAACCTACTGCTGTGCATTATATCCATTTGTGAAACAGAAACGCAAACACGTTAGCCCGAAGTTTCAAAGAGCCTTCACCATTAGGATCACAGCCACGCGCCAAATCCACAAAGGCATCGTGGTGGTATTATATAGAGTCATGTTCACCGTGGTTCTGCTTCTCCGATGATTCCGCTGACTCGCTTAGACATAGAGGCATCTGGACGACAAGCCCATGGGGGCATACTTCAGTAATAGATAGAGTCACGCTCGATGGTTTACTACGTAAACATAACAAAATTGATTCAGATGTGAACCTCATCGCTTACTTTGTGAGGCAATGAATGACCGATCCGAGAGACACTGCCCTAAAAGCAAATCACGGTTCTGTACTAAAGAGCCACTCACAAACTAATGGAAGTCAAGCAATGAGGGCCAGTTTTAGTAGTAGAAAAGCACTTTATCACCGGCGTTGATTCTTTGCTACACGCACGTGAGGGGTGGGGTGGAAGGACGTTATTCAAGCACACAACTAACATCATGGATGTCACGGCAAGGTCAAAAGCATGGTTGTGAGTCTGCGTGTTTCACCGGCCAGAATCCTTTGAGACGATTTGGGTGTGGCCCGTTACAGAAACTCGGGTACAGCGGCCACCGAGGCACTACTTAACGCCCATGTAAACAGGTTTGGTTGACCGCTATGCAGCTATCTATGCTTTGAGCTCTTTTCATCTCATTATGTCACAGCATAGACGCATGGTTGTATTCTTACACCATCCAGCTTCATAAAGAAATGGCTGCAAAAATTTACCCGCAAACCTATCGCCTTATAATATTTTTCTCAGCTGAGTAATAAAAGTACCTAAACAAGCAAAATCTCTTCGCTTAAATTTGTTTTGTTTCTACAACTTCACCAAATAAACTTACAAGTCGCTTTTTATAACCAATTCAACAAGGAGCAGAAATAGTGCAGCTGCTCAAATGCAGCTCCATGAGTGCAAGGCTCAACTGCAGCTCCTCAGTTGTATGGTAAGTTCATACGAGAACGTGACCTGTGCACTCGTAGATATAGCAACATGTACGGTTACACGCATAGCGCAGCATTTCTCCAACGAAAAATTAAAACTACTTTATATATTTTAACCTTTGTACATTGAATTCCATAGTCCTTCGCCCGCATAAAGCCGCAAAAACCACAAACTTCCTTCATGGCTGCACGCAACACAAAAATGCATAAGCCAACAAACGGCAGTAAAGACTACAACGGTTCTCTAATAAAGTTTATATAGAACCCAAGCTCCTTTTAGACAAGCTTACACAAGATGCAAAGAGAATGCAACAACAAATAACTCCATACACCGCATAAGTAACACAAGGCCTGATTTCAGCATCCACACCTGAACGGAACCGCCAAATCCAGGTATTCAATACCTCGTTTAAATGCGGACGCATGGCTGCAACTTGATGATAATCTAAGACGGCACGCTTAGAAGCCCCTTCTATGCCACCTGCAGCCTTTTGTTGCTTTCCGTAAAATATCACCGTGAACTCAAGGGAGGGGAGGAAAACTTAATGGTCATGGTCTCCAGATCCTTTGCACTAAGAACAAAGAACATCGCAAAAATCAGCGTAACTTCCCGCAGCGTAACATAATCCTCCAAAGGATACCTGCCTTCGCATAAATGTCGTGATGTTTGAGAAACTGCCTGTATTTACGACGCCATTTGTTTTTTTCACCATGAGAAATCAAAATCCCTAAAATATATAAATGATAGGTTGAAAATACTTAGCGTTTATAAAAGAGTTACGCACCATGAAAAACCAAATGAAACAATTAGTTCTACCACCTCCAGAATAAGAAGTTAGACATAGACTTGTCTATGTATGGGTATATCCAACAATAAATCATGTGTAGATACGGTGCATCAATTTCACCAAAATTAAGAAAAGCATTTTGAAAAAGAACGAGTACTACAAGATGCACATTTCAAGATCATCACCTCAACAAACAAGGTTCTCCAGTTTTGGAAAGCACCGCAGCAATTCAACGACAATGTCCACCTTATAATCCATGTAGATAAGCAAGGTCTTGACACACCGACGATTCTTGTTAGACCGACCGCCTTCAAACCCTTGATGAAAAGTAACGTAAGGTGGATCACAAAACAAAGTAGAATAAAGGTTGATGAAATAAAACTTTTTTCCTCACAAACAAAGTGAAGCTGGAAGTATCGTGAAAACTCAATACCTCAATACACGGGATGACATGGATACGGTTCAGACGAGAGACACCGGGTTAACTCCAAGTCCTGACTCTGCATAAAGAATAGAACATAGACCATCAAATTAATAGAACAAACGCTTCGAACAAGTGCAACTCTGCTCCAAAGATGAAGGAAAGGCAAGACCTCAAGACGCATCGAGGGGGGCACGAATAACACTAATTCACCCAACGATCCAGCTTTAGGTGCGTAGACAACAATTATCGAAAGCGCCATCGACCTGACAATCAACAATCAACCGCCGAACCAAGGGCATCCTCAATAATGAGTTCTCCGAATGGACAATGAATGCCAATGCTTACAAGGTTAGATGAGTTTATTAGACGCCGACGATCTCCTCTATTGCAAACAAACAGAGAGACTCAAGTCCAGTGGCAACTAGAGTGGATTATACTTTGCAGCGAAGGCCCGATATATCAACTTCCACAAGCTTAGAGTCTTTCACCACAGTAGCTTAAGCGCCCCAACGAATTGTCCAGATTGGCAAAGAGCAAGGGCAAGAGTGTGGAGAGAGGAAGAAAACCAAACACGGACCGTACCAAGGGCGAGATGAAGTGCATAGATCCAATAATGTTACCTCTTGCCTCAGAAACCTTGGGTAGAGGTAGTAAAACTCAATATCCTGGATATTGTTCAGCTCCGAGGATAGGAGCCAGGCATCAAGGGTGGAAGGTCTGCGCTGCAGGTAGCACGCCGATACAGAGGCGCTAATGAGCCAAGCATGGCTTTATGTAATGGATTCCTAAGACTTACAAAGATCGTAAAATGATTTCGACCGAATAGCATTTGCGAACGCACTCCTTGGCCAAGGCGGACACATGAGATATAGTCTCGATTTGAACTTTTTTCTCCATCGTTAAAAAGACGAGAGACAGAGATCTCAAGGGCAACCAAGATTAAGAGGAGCGATGGACCACAAAGGACGCCAAATTGACGCGGCGAGGATTTGAGTACGGATGCCATCATTGATGGGAAGACGAGATGATCTCACCTAGGACGCCCGGCGAGATCGCTGATGCGGTCCGCACAACATCCTCTTCTTCCTCCCCGGATCGAGAGGGAGCACGGTCGCCGCTTCCATCCCTCCGACGCACCGTAACACCACTGTATAGGCGCGCACGAGGCACCACTCTCGACCCTCTTGATCCCACGAGCAGCGCTTTCCATCTCCACCTCCGCTGAAAGGGTGGCGACGCCCACGACCAGGGCTCACCGAGGTGGATCTCGAGAAATGGATTACAGCCCGTCAATCCATCAAACGACTTAAATACCCGCGACGGGAGCGGAGGGGTCCAGCATTAATTACCTTTTTTTCTTTGACGGAGGGTCGGGTTAATTACTACCGAATAAGTAAAAGGTAGGTGGCTGCTTGAAACATTAAATAGAGCCACGGCTTACAAGGTACGTAGATGCAACAGTTGAAGACGCAGACTACGTAAGTGGCGTGTCTGTTTTAATTATTTAAGGCAATACATTCAATAGAAGAATTTGTTTGATGCCGCAAGCACGCATCCTACAAACATCTTCCCTCTCGCGAAAGCAGCAAAATTTTCCACGGGCACGCTTGACAAATCAAGACACTACAAGATTCAAGGCCGCGGCTCTGTTTTGCGGGGATGATTCGCTGAAACGCCACCGACAAAAACCGCTGAAGCATGGCAGAGGCACGGCTTGTCACGAACCGTACACACGGTCCTCCTTCGGCATTGTAACGATTGTCCAACATGCCACACAGGCATGTAGAACAGTTCGGTTCTACGCGTCAGGTCTCTTTGTGTTCCAAATGATTCCTTTGACTCTATCACCGCATTTAGAGACACAGTATGTCGGACCAGAGAGGCATGATTTGCGTTTTACGCGGGTCACAATTGTCACAGGCATGGGCATGAAGCGCCAAAGGCATGGTCGGTGGTATTACATAGAGTCACGCTAACCTTTGTCTCATGCACAGCCACAAAGCTATCTCGTGGAGGCACGGAATGGCCTATATGAGAGACGTTGATTTTTAAAAGCTTATTTCCTTTTTATTTAAAAAGCACGGACGCACATTGTGTCCATAGAATGTTATTCGGTGTGGACGCATAGTCCATAGTATGTTATTCCTTTGACTCTATCACCGAGGAGGCACGCTATGTCGGACCGTGAGAGGCATGATTGTGTTTTACGCTGGGTCACAATTGTCAAGGTGCACGGCCATGAAGCGCCAAAGGCATGGCTTTCGGTGGTATGACATAGAGTCACGCTAACCTTTGTCTCACATGACAGCCACGGGTGTTTACTCAGGAGGCACGGAATGCCCTATATGAGAGACGTTGTTTTTAAAAGCTTATTTTATTTAAAAGCAACGGACGACAAGTCCATAGAATGTTATTCGGTGTGGACGCGTACAGTCCATAGTATGTTATTCTTTGACTCTATCACCGTGAGGAGGCACGCTATGTCGGACCAGAGAGGCATGATGATGCTTTTACGCGGGTCACAATTGTCACAAGCACGGCATGAAGCGCCAAAGGCATGGTCGGTGGTATGACATAGAGTCACGCTTAACCTTTGTCTTACGCACAGCCCACGCATTTACTCGTGAGGTACTGGAATGCCCTATATGAGAGACGTTGTTTTTAAAAGCTTATTTCCTTTTATTTAAAAGCACGGACGCACAGTCCATAGAATGTTATTCGGTGTGGACGTGACAGTCCATAGTATGTTTGTAGATGATTCTCGCTTAAACGCTAGGGACAAAACCAAGCAAGTGAAGTCATGGAAGAAACATTGTTCTACATGCCATATGTGCACGGGCCGTGATTCCACAATCATACCTGTTTGGTCCATCACAAAGTAAGTGCAGGCAAGTGATAACAGACGACATTTTACATGCACAAAGAGGCACGTAACACCTCTGTATTGTAAAATATCTCAGCCAACAAGTTATTTGGATAGGCACCGTCACATCACACGCGGACTCGTTGTTCCAGGTGATTTTATTCGCCACTCTATTCACAAAAGGAAATCCAAACTTACGCATCGGCACATTAAAAATATTAAAACTTGTTAGTTTTTGAGCTGCTGAATTGCTTCCCCGACTCAAGACCACAAAACAAGTTCCGATAACATCACGCATAAAGGCATAAAGTACAAGCTTGAAATCCAAACCTGAAAGCTCACAACAACACCTATCTTTGACACCGGATAAACCGCTTTTAAATATTCACAAGTCAATGGATCCGCAAATCCATGATTGGGCAATGGTTTGTCCGTGATGTGTACTTTTAAATCCAAGTTCATATGCCTACAATACCGACAATATAAGACGAGCACGCCTAGAAGCCTTGTTGCCCCATTGAAGTGCTCTCTTCTTGACGCTTATAAAATCCTCCAATCGATGTTGTCCGGGGAGAAACTTAAGCCTCATAGTCTCTAACTCCTTTGCATTCAGAATAAAGAACGCTAAATTCAATGTTTTTGTTGCAAAGGTACATATTTTTCCAAATAAGCATCGTTTTCAGACTAATGTCATGCTGTTTGAGAAACACCCGTGATTGTGCCGCCACTTGTTTGTTACACCTTCCTCACGGCAAACTCCTCCTCGAAATGCATAAAGAGTGAGAATACTTGAGGACTACAAGGGAAAGAGAGGCCTCCAATATAGTACACTATGCATTGTTTGTGCTTTCAATGCGCCTAGAAATCATTTTACCTCGATAAACAAGTTCTCTAGGCTACGAAAAGCATCTCATCAAGGCAACAACCTTGTTCAGATTTAATGACATGTGGATAAGCAGGGTCTTCACAGCATTGAACCGCCATTGATAGGCCGACCATTAGTACAAAAGCTCCGCACCAAGCACATATCATAAAACTAGATGGATAAAAGTTTACATGGCATGAAACTCGGGCAGGGAACAAATGCAACTAAAGAGTATATAGTGCAAAAGGTGAGTATTTCGATAATCGAGAGCCAAAACAATCTTGGATTCAGTAGATCCTTCAGAAAAATTGCACTGACACTGAAGTTTAGGTGCAGAGAAGAAAGTTATCCTGAATCGCCGGGCTCAATATCGTGAATCGGGCTGTTTAAGTGAGGGCGCATCCTCAACAACGAAGTTCACCATTCTCACAAAGGATACAGTATGAGTTCAACTTTGGCTGAGTTTATTCTCATGCAAAGGGTCCGTGTTATTGCAAACAAGCAGGAGCCACTCGAGGGCAGGGCAACCATGGTTGATTATGCTTTGCAAAGGAGACGCCCGATATATCAACCTCCAAAAACGAAAAGCCTCTTAAGCAAGTGGAAGTTTGAAACGATTCTGCATACTCATTAGGTATCTCGCAAAGAGCAAAATGTGACTTAAAAGTAAAGCGAGGAAAACAACAACGTGGAAGTCGGTAGGCGAGGCCACCAGACGAACGGAATTCGCGGGTAGTGTGATGGTTTTTCCCAAGAAACGGGGAACATGTAGTAGAACTCGAGAACCTGCGCATTCTTCAGTTTGGGGATCGAAACCAGGTGCCGACTCGTAGAGGGTCTGCAGTGGAGGTAACGCTGGAATGCAGAGGCGATGGATCATGCCCCCTATGCGCCGGAGAGGATGGTTTCCCAAGGCACGTAACCACCAACGCCGCTCAAATTGCACCGAGTTCCAAAATATCTAATGCGAATGACATCCTTGCTGGGAGCATCGAGACTACGCCGATACGAACTGTTTTAGAGGCTTAAAAGATGACCCGACGGGATCTCACCGCAGCTAAGATTCAGAGGAGCGCCTGCGCCACGTAGGGCGCCACCGACGGCGAGGATTTGAGGCGGTGCCCTCCTTAGTGGATGTGACGGATAGATGATCTCACCGAGGACACAGTCCGAGGTGGTCACCACGCGCGTCCCGCAAGACTTCGCTTATCGGAACTAACCGAGATGGCCTCACAAGGCTTCGCCGCCACCGCCATGCCGCCAGAGGACTAAGTCGCCGGCGGCTCCATCCTCGCCTTTCTTGTTCCTCGGTGACCTCGCCGGATCTCCATCCCGCCTCCATTCCTGCTGGATTCAAGGCTACCGCCAGCACCGCCATATGTGGCGGATCTCAAAAACTACTAGGTCTTCACTACGCACGCATCCAAATAGCAGGTGAGGAAACGAGGGAAGGGACGCCACCAATTGGACGACAACTATAAATTATATCTTTCCTTCATCGCTGTGGTGGAAAACAAAAGAACGGCCATTTTCCTTCACTATTGCGGAAGAAAACATACATGTGCATACGGTGGACAGCCCAACAAAGCATGGTGTGGTATTATATAGAGTCATGTTCGCTGGGTTTGTGTTCAACGATTCCGCTGACTCGCTTGTATGGAGAGCCACTAATGTTTGGGCTCATAGGCACGCAGCACGCAATGACAAGGGCATGGTCCGTGGTATTGGTATAGAATCATGCTCGCCTGCGGACTTCACACGATTTGAGATGCATGCTTAGGCTAGCCCATGAATCGAACCTTTGTGTTACGCATGCAACAACGGGCGCTTACTTCCGTGAGGCATGTAATGCCCCACGCCGAGACGCTTGAGACTTTATATTTAAAAGCACGGACGCGAATTTGATAAGGTCACGGCTCCAGATTGAGTCGCAGTAACGCTTCTTTCTTGATTCTACTTATATTATTCGATAAAGGCGTGGACGCTCGTGTGCATGTCCGTGTTTCGTGGTCGCAAGCACGGGCATAAAGCGCTTAAAGGCATGGAGAGCTATTATATATACCACGCATAAAGATTTTTGTTTATATTCAATGGCTCGGGGATTCTTGGTCAGAAGAAGAGGCACACACGCGAATTCCATTTGAGGCATGGGCACGTATAAAAGCGCATTTATTACGCAAACCCAACAGTAATCGGGTTTATATGTCAACACACTTCTCGCCACTCTGGAGACACGTAACAGCCCATTCGGAGAGACGTAAAGGCACACGCTTATTTACGCATTTCATACGACTAAGCCACTTATGACATAAAGCAGCATAAACATAAAAGACAGAAGGTAGAATGATTTCACGCTGTAAGCTCCTTCGCAGCTCCTCAAGGACAACAAAGATAAACAAAGCGCATAAATAAAGTGCAAAATGTAACAGCTTGTTCGACAAGGTTTACACAAAATGTGAACTCCAAAACTTCAAGACAATAAGACACTCCTAAGAACATGAGCAACCATCTCAAGACCTATTCTTCAAGCATGAACATCTGAATGAACTGGCCAAATCGAGATATTGAACACTACTATTTTGTAAATAACGACGACACGGAAGCAACTTGGTAATAATCGAAGACGCACCATGTTTAGAAGCCTTATTGTGCCACTTCGTAACCCTTTGTTGCTCCTCAGAAATGCTTCTGTGAACTCCTCAGAGGACCTTGAAGTATGTCTAGGGGTGATTAGACTACTTGACCAATTAAAAACTTAACCTTTTCCCAGCTTTTAGAGTTTGGCAGATTTTAGCTATCTTAGGACAAGTCAAGCAATCATCACACAATCAAGCAAGCATGCAAAGAGTATATAGGCATGAAATTAAAGCATGCAACTTGCAAAGTAAAGGGAAGGGTTTGGAGGATTCAAACGCATTGGAGACATGGATGTTTTTGTTAATGAATAATATTTGAGTCGAGAGTTATGTTGTGATGCCATCAGATTTACACATATTGAGCATATTGTGTGTATGTTTGAAATGCTTGGTATGTGTGGGATCCGACAAACTAGTTGTTTATCCTTGGCAGCCTCTCATATGGGGAAATGTAGTCTCGTGATTCCGAGCGATAGTAGTCCGCACACCGGTTCACCGAGTCTCGCTAGCCAAAGACTACGCTGGACACTTGACTGGCATGTGTTTCACTTCGCTTATGTCCGTTCCTTCGGGAAATGTCACGCGGTGTTATTCGAGTCCTCGCTTAGCTCGCTATAGCCGGATACCGGAGTCCTGTTAGCCCTAGTACAGCCCGAATACATACGTTGATGACCGACATGCTCGATGTGATTCATGTATGCCTCGTCCCATGGGTTAGTGCCGCTTTGGGTTCACGACTAGCCATGTCGGCCCGGTTCTTTGTCATATGGATGCTAGCGACACTATCATATACGTGAGCCAAAAGACGCAAACGGTCCCGCCATGGTAAGGCGACACTTGGGAATACTGCGTGAGGCCGCAAAGTGATATGATGTGTTACATGCTAGATCGGTGTGACCTAGGATCGGGTCCCGACAGCGGTATCGAGCCCGATCGCTCGTAGGATTACCAAGCCAACCGGTCGGTTGTGTCTAGAAATGCTTTAGTTATATAAGGAATTGATTGTGGAAGGGAACGAAGGCTCTTTTACTCCTTATACCTCATGGCCTTCGATCTGAAATCATCCTCTTCTTCTACGGGTTTAAGAACTAGGCTTCTCATCTATCTATTAGGATGACGTGTTACTAATCCATAGACTTATAAGATTGTTGGTTTTAATCCCGCTCAGTTCCTACTATTTCAATGATAACCGTTGATCTCGTAATCTTGTTATGATGTTGTTGAGTGGTTATGCCACCTTTCTGCAGGATGTCTCAAATCATTTTGAGCATTTACACCGTTATGTCTGTCCGAGTCATCCTGTGTCTCTAAATAGTCCGATGCATTTTAATCCCTTCTTCCGCTCCTCGATGTCCTTTGGGCCAGATTAAGCACACTATTCAGTCAATGAGGTAATTCGCTCCTCGAATATACGTTGGAACTATTATTATGACCCTAGGTGTTTAGGAAGTCACCTAGCAATTTAGCAATGTTTTGTATCCCTAGTGTGATGACCCCGCCATCATTTTCAAAGCATCCCGTGTTGCCATTAGTAGCGTGTATTCTACTCCGGTTTCAACCAGATTCATCCTACCTCATGTTGTTAGTATTTGCTAGTGCCTTTAGGATATTAGTAACCTTGCGATAGTCCTCAAGTCCGTGGTATTCTCCTTCTTCCAAATACCATGAACCGCTATATGTAAGTTCTTTGAGCCAAAAGATCACAATAAGATTGCTCTTGAGGAGTTCTCCATTCATAATTGTGAATCTGCCAATTCTACCTTTCTCGCATGGATTATCCGAAGAAATGTTGAGCTTGCTCGACATACTAATCTGTGCATCCACAACTCGTAAAATTATATGTCCCTTTGAGTTGTTCTCTTAGATGCCTTCTCGACCTTCGTCTATCAATTGATAGCCAAGGGTATGTGTGCATTTGTGTTCATCGATGCATTTCATCCTTGTGGTCCGCAAGCCATTCTGCTCGAATGACTAGGAGAAACAACTCCAAGACTCCATCCATATCCAGGATTGGGTCAAAATAGTTGTATTCCGCAGATCAAAATGCCAATTCAGCTTTTGTTCTGTTCTACCTTGGAGTGTTACCATCTTTATGTCAAGAGTGTCATGGAATTGCACAACCTCCTAGGAATTCTTGATGCAGGGTACTCTCACCATCATTGTTCATTCCTCGGTTCCTGTTGATGCAACCGAAAGCCGCAAGTGAATTGTGATGTGTGAAATCAATACCCGAGCAACTTGTTGCTTGGTAGTGAATGGACAATATTCTCATTCTTAGCGTGTTGGTTATTAAACCATCATCCTAAGATTGATCGTGCTACCTAGTCCTTACTTTGCACTCTTCGATTGATGAGTTAGGATCTTGTCAAGTCCTCACCATCGATCATATCGCCTTGCCTCGAAAGCAAGATTGTTCTCGAGCTTAGTAATATATCGGTGGTTCGTGACTTTCCAAATATCTTCTTGGAAGTGTTACCGGTTGTTTCCGACGTTATGTTGAGCTCGTGATCAAGTGGGTTCCTGTGACCACCCTTTCTCCAAGAATCTGTGTTGGATATCCCCGAGCTAGTTGGTTGCTAGACAATAACTTGGAGAGTTGGAAGATAAAAGCTTGCCTAACTTAGTTCGATCCAAAGGGATATTCTTGTGTAGTGTTGGAAGAAAGATGATGTCTTCATCGATTGGTCCCTCGTGATCGTTGTTGGATCTATTGTCCTACCAATTCTTTGATTTGAGTATGGGCCATTGTCAAGTCAAATCGAACCAACGATATTCGTAATGTTGTCTTACTCGTGGTTGATCCTTCGAGCATACACCATTACATCTTTTGGTCTGACCAATACTATCACGTGTTCACATGATGGTGGAAGTCCAGATATGGAAATTCGATGAGTTGCTGTTGAGCCCATCAAGAGCATTTTGTCTCCCCATGAGTCATGTTGAGCATCAACCTAGTATTGGAAGCTTGTGTAAGCATTTCTTCGTTTTTGTCATGAAGCATATGTTTGGATGAGTAGTGACTTCTCTAGTTCATGTGCATCTGATGTAAGTTGCCGCCATGAACTTGAGAAAGGTTTGTTTTGCTTCCTCCGAATCATTCCAAGTCAGCCATGCACGAAGTATTCTATGGTCTCGATAGATCGATCATCTTCATTCCATATGGATTCCATAGCACACCAAGCCACCGATTGAATTGTTCAAGGAGAAGGAGTTCCTTCATAACAACTAGTCATGACTTATGATAGGACTTCGTTATCCTCGACGATGGTTCCCAACCCAACTCGGTAGTGTTTTATTATAAGACTACCATGTGGTCATGCTTGTCTAGGACAACGTGTTCACATGTCGTAGCAAAACCAGCTCATGTTTTGAGCTTGCTATCGTAGTTCATATCCCGAGAATCTCGAACGCCATCGCCAAATTGTGTTGCAACCTTTCCTTTCGGACATGCTGAGTCTGAAATATCCTAACACCAACCAGATCTGAATCTCGGCAGATATGATGGTTGAAACATTCCAACATGCATTTCGTTCCAGCTTGCACCGTCCTTGTGCTATCTCGCCATAGACGGTCTTCTTAGCAATTCTTGTCCAGGGTTATCTTCAAAGTGGACTTACCCTAGGCCCCTCCACCTCCGATGATAAGCAAAATCATCCATTGCGTTGTCTTCAACAAGGTAGTCCACATCATCCATTCTAGTCCCGTGTACCATTTCTTTGCCTTCCACCACATGACCGCTATGAGCCTTTAGGCTGGTATAAAGAGTTCCAATGATCTATGGATCAAAAGTAATTTTTTGCCACTTAAGGAATAGTTCTTGGCGCCACCTTTCTCGAGGTGTCCTGTTACGGATCATGGTAAATATTGCCTCACCACCTTGACACCATCCACCATCTCCCTAGGGGGAATTGTTGCCACCAATCAACCCCGCTTGTTGTTTCTTCCATCCTCCCGATGCATTTGGTGTCTCAACTCGAGATGTGTCACCGCCTCAATTCCGTAATGTCGTCCATGTTTGCTTAATCTTCGGAAGATCGAATCATGTAGGGCTTCCCTTCTTTGTTGTGGTCGGTGAAGATCTCAAGACGCCGAACTAAGATGATGGAGTGAATCAACATCTTCGAGAAGGGCAAATGGATCATGAAGATTGTGATAGTTCTGACCTCCTTTTCCTCTTACTCACGCCTTGAATCTGCCAGATTCTTGTTTAGTGGGGTGAGTTGTCACACCCTAGAATTGTTTGACATTAGTTGCATTAAGGCATTCATGTCATCATGTTAATTTCCATAAAATTGAAATGGGGATTGTTGAAACCCTAGCACCAATTGAATTCTAATAGGTTCAAATAAAATCATTTTCAATAATCCCAAAATGCCCTGTGAAAATGTTCATGATTAATGGATAAAGGTGAAAGCCTCTTCCAAAAATGATGAACATATCTTATAGGTCATTCCTGGATTTTTGAATTAAATCTTAAACCATTTGACTTTGGGCATTTAAACACTATAAATAATTTAAATGCTCAAATAATGTTGGAAGTATTTAGGCCATAGAAATAATTCAAAAGTGCCCGTGAATATTTTCAGGATTATAAAATTGATTTGGTTTTTAAAACTGATCAAAACAAAGTAACAAATAGAAAACAATAATAAAAGAGAGAGAGAGAATGCTCACCGACCCACCTGCGCCGCGCCCAACCTCCTTCTCTCGCTGGCCGGCCCTGCTGGCCCAGCCCGCCTACTCCCACCCCATCGCCTTCTCCGCCAGGAGGCGAGGCGGGCGGGCCGATGCCGCGCCACCTCCTGCCGGGCGGCCTCCCGACCTTCTCGACACTGAACAGCCACGCCCCGGCCTCTCACTCTCCTCGAACGCCTCCCTTCCGCTCCTCCTCCGCCTGACCGAGCGCCTCCGCCACTGCCGCCGCTCCCAGGCCACGGCCATCCCCGAGCCTCCCCGGTGTCCCCAAGCTCCGCCGGCCTACTCCTCCTCCTCACCGCCCAAGCTGAGGCCTGCCCGCCACCGCTGCCTTCTTCCACCTCAGATCCGAGATGCCGCCGATTCGCTGCCCTGTGTCGCCCACGAGCAAGCCGAGCCTCTCGAGTTCACGTGAGCCTTCCACCGCTTTCGCCCCGCGGGTCTCGCCAGATAGGCCATCCCCACGAAGCTCGGCTCGCGCGCCATGCTCCACCGCTGTGGTTACGGACGCCGAGCTCCACCTGAGCTCGCCATCGTGCTCGGGTTGCTTCAGAACCAACGCAGCCGCTTAGCTTGCCTTGCTGGCACCGCAGCACCGTAGCCTTCGTTCGAACTCCGGCCGCCGCTCCACTCCGAACCCCGCCACCCCGCACTCTCCCTTGGTCTCCCTAGATGCGCGGCTCCTCCTGGTGTTTTCGCGGTCCA
>JAHIAM010000516.1:0-28970 GCA_021605205.1 Aegilops longissima
TCTCGGTGGACATTCTTCACCTCTTTTTCTTCCTCGGTGGATTCAATTCCAATTCTCGGTAGTGATTATATTCTTTCCCTCAGCTCAAATATTTCCCTTTGCTCGTTCGCCTCTCGCCAGTTTATCATTCCAGAGTTCGGAGGACATCTCAGAAGATTCGCCTGTGTTCGAATTAATTCGAGGTTGCCACCTCATTCAAATATTTCAATTGTTCCGGTGCATCATCTATCTGTTCAACATCCCTTTCCAACGGTGTTTTCTTTTAGTGGGCCCTAACCCACAGGTCTTTTCCCAGGATCTTACCTGACTCTTCTATTTCCCCGGAGCTATTCTCAATTCTTTCCAAGTGTGACGTAAGAATGGATCCCATCAGTCAGATGCTTTTTCAAGAACGATTTCAAACCATTTCATTGTTGCCTCAACCTCTTCGCTTTTCGTTTCCCCGGAGTGCCTTAACAATTTTGGTGGAGTTTCTCGTCGTCATTTGAAGACCGAAGAAGAGTTCCTTCTAAATCTTGGCCGTTCTTCCGAAGATTCATGATTCTAGCTTCTTATTATCCTCTCAATTATTTCAGTTTGTCAGTTATTCTTTTCATCCATCCGGAGTATTTCAGGAGTTGTTTTTGCCGTCTCGATCATCCAGAGGCCATCTTTTCAGAATATTGCTTCGTTCCAAGTTTTCAGATTCATTCCCCATTATTCTATATCCGTGCCCCTACGTTCGTCTCAATATTCTTCCGGTTCTGCGTTCAAGCATTCGTTAATCAGTTCGCGATCTCTTCGCTCTTTTGCATCTAAATCCCCTCTAGCTTATTTGTTCTTCTAATTCTTCCCGGTGATTCAGTCTTTTTCATCAGTCATTTTTGAATTCTAACGGTGGTTCGTTCAAGATCCTTTTCCTTGATTATCATTTTAATCCATTCATTCTTTCGAATTCCACCGGTGGTTCATGAAGACTTTCTCAAGTTTTGTGCTATGTTTCCCCTTAATCCTTCTTCAACGAGGATAAGTAGTATGCAAATCCATTGTTTGTCATCAATTTAATTTGATGAAGGATAAGCATACAATAAATCTTATTCTTATTTCATCAAAGTGATTAATCTTTTTCTTCGGAGTTTTCTCTTGAGGAATAAATTCTACTTCCAAGTGTTTTCATCTTTTGTTTTCCGGAGTTCAAATTTCCCTCGGCCATTTCGTCGGATCCCCCATCTAAATCATCGCAAGCTTTAATCTTATTCTTTCATCCTTTATTCTATCTCATCATCTTTTTGTTACCGGAGTTCTTCATGGTGGTTCTTCATGATTTATTTCTTTCTTCAAGAGTTCATCAAGATTTTTTTGGCGGAGTTCAAGTATCTTTTCTTCTCGCGTCTCAAAGTGCAATTAATTATCCGTATTCTTTTGAAGTGGAGTTTTGCATCTCTTCGTTCTTCTCAGCTATTCAATCTTTTCCGCTTGTGGTCGGTTATCACCTTATAATTTTGAGATGTTTTCCATAAGTCCACAACAATCTTATTCTTTCGTTGTTGATTTTCTCAACAACTTCAGTTCAAACCCTCCTTCTAAATTCTTTTCATTCCATTCTTCAATTCTTCCGGAGGCTTTGCGTTGTTTATCTCGTCAAGTGTCATCCCATCTTGTGGCTTCGTGTTCTAGCCCTCCATGTTTCAGCGAGTGCTGCCTAAATCCTCGAGTCTTATTCATTTCTTATCTCGTTCGAACCGGAGTTGTTTCTGAGTCTATCAGGTTTCCATGAGCTTTTGATTCTCGTCATTCTCGTCGTTCCTCTCTTTTTCTCGAGTGCTCTCGATTCTTTGCTTCTTCTCTTGATTTCTTGTTTCACCTCATCCCTTTTTCTCTTCCGTCTCGGTCCAAAGATCTCGGGGCGAGATCTCTTATTAGTGGAGGAGTGTTATGCGCCCGGATTCGATGCGCCAGGTGTCCGCCAGTTATTCGCCGTCTTTGCCATGTCATGTGCTTGCGTGTTGCACTTTTCCATGTCATCATCTGCATTTTATATCATGTCGTCATGTGCATCGCATTTGCATACGTGTTCGTCTCATGCATCCGAGCATTTTCCCCGTTGTCCGTTTTGCAATCCGGCACTCCTATGTCTCGGCGCCCCTTTTACCTCTTTTAGGTATGCGGGTGTTAAACTTTCTCGGAATGGACCGAGGTTTGCCAAGCGGCCTTGGTATAGCACCGGTGACCGCCTATCAAGTTTCGTGCCATTTGGAGGTCGTTTGGTACTCAGCAGTTAGCGGGTAACCGTAAAGCCTCCTTCTCTTTGCAGCCCAACACCCCTTCAAAGTGGCCCAAAACCCAGCAAACTCCCCTCCATGCTCTCGGTCGTTCGATCACGATCGCGTGGCGGCTCGCTCCTCATTTGGACTCTCCTAGCTCCCTCTACCTATAAATATGCCCTCTCCCCGAAATTCAGGATCATTTTCCCCCTAACCCTAGCTTTTTCCCCTCCGCGCCGCGCCGGACACGTCCGCCACCGGCCGGACATGTCCAGCCGCCGCCCCCGACCAATCGCCTCCCGCCCACGTGGCGACCGCCCGCCGCCCGCGCCGCCCGCCTCTCGCCGCCGCTGGCAGCGCCGCGCCGCCGCCCGCGCCTCGCGGCCGCCAGCTTCCCGCCGCCGCCGCCCGCCGGACCCGCTGCGGCGCCCTTGCGCGCCCGCGCCGCCGCCCCTCGCCGGCCGCCGTGCCCGCCGCCGGCCTCCCGCCTTCGACCCGAAACGCCCGCGCCGCCAGCGCCCTCGCCGCCCGGCGCCCAGCGACCTCCGCCCGACCGCGCCTCGTCGCCCGCGCCTCCGCGCCGCCCGGCCGGCCCGCCGGGCGTGCCCGCCGCCTCCTCTCGCTGCGCCACCCGGCCGAGATCCGGCGAATCCGGCCGGATCCGGCCGTCCCGGCCATCTCCCTCCTCTCCGGCGTGTTTTCCGGCGAGAACCGCCTCGCCTCGAAGTCCGTGCAGATCTGAGATCCATCAAGGTTGACCCCATTTCATTCCTAAGTCCCTGAGTTTCTGCATTATGTTGCTCTGTTTGACATGCCATAACTCCATGATAGCTGCTCCGTTTCATGCGTGTAATATGTCAAATTGTTTGCCTCGACGAGTACATCATTTCATCTCATTGCATCATTTACATTTGAGCTCATATTGTTGCCCGAAATGCTGTTAGAAGAGGGCTATGTGATGTTAGTTTCAGACTCTTATCAGAACATGCACTTTTGTCATTTTTGCCATGATTGATGTGTGCACCCTATGAACTTGAGTCCTACATGTGTTTTGTAATATGCCATGCCATCTTTACAGGGGTGTATGCCATGTATTTTTGTGATCTCTGTGGTGACTAGCACAAGCATGCAAACTAGGCTTCATGATGTTGCTGATTTCAGCCCTATTACTGCGATATTTTTATGCCATGTAAACTTGATGCTACGAGAGATCCATGCTTATTTTGAGATACTTCAGTAAGGATGTTTTGAACATATGGTTATTCTCTATCCATCCATGCCCTTGTTTGCAATTATGGAGTAGTCTAGCTTGAGTCAATCGAGCTCTACTTTTGCTATAAAATGTTTCCTGGCAGGTTGTTTACATGTTATTCAATTTTGCCAAGGTTGTTGTAGTTGATCCGTGTATGCTATGATGTTGTTCTTGCCATGTATAGCTTCTATGCCATGTCTTCTTACTGTTGGTTGCCTTGCCATGCCATGTATTGCTCTGTGGTGAGTGGTTCAAGCTCACCAACATGCCTACTTATTATTGTTCCTGCCATGTTTGAATCTGTAATATAACTTGCCATGTTTACATGGGTGCCATCATACTTTCTGATCCTTTTTGGCTCATGGTCAGTAAGGGACTTTTGTTCTATGCATTTAGTAGATTCATGCCATGCCTTTTTTTGCCATGATAAGTTCTTGTAACATGTTGTTTGATAGCTCTAAACATTGCAACTTTGATGTTATTTACGCTAAAGTGCAAGCTGTTATTATTTGCAATCTTGCCATGTCCTTTTGAGCATGTTCTAGTGATTTCTGGAGATAGCTCAGTGTTCATGTTTTGTCATGCTTTACCTGTACTTCATGCCCATGCCTTTTGTTTTCATATTGAGGTGCTGTAGCATATTGTTTTGATGCTTGCAATATGCCTAGTTGCTGTTTTGGACAGATTGTTGTCATGTCTTGTATAGGGTGTATGTGTTGAACCGTTGCTCCGTTTTGAGTGTGCTCTATATGAAACTTGCTTAGAATTGCATGTAGTTTCATATTATCATGGTGCATCCTTGTTTTGAGGTGTTTGCTTGATGTTTGTATGCATTTTGCATCAATGCCATGCTTATCTTGTTTTGCTCATATCTTCTAGGCCGTAGCTCCGAAAATAATGAACTTTATATGTAACTTGACTAGAATTTCGTGTAGATCATCATGGTGCATCTTAATTTGCTGCTTAACAACTTGAACATAAGGTTTATTCAGATCTGGACCAATTTCGAAATTTGCATATGAGGTCTTACCGGAATTGTTCTATGTTGTTCCCGGCCTCATTTAAACTTGCTTTGATGTGTTGCTCTTGTATGCATCATCTCTTGCCATGAGTAGCTTCATGTAGCTTTGTCATGCATCATGCTTGTTGTGCATCATGTCTTGTTCATGTGTGGTGTGTTTACCATGTTGTGTGCTTCTTCTTGTTAGTTCTGTTTCGTTGCGATCGTGAGGATTAGTTCGTCTCGCTTGGTTCGGCTTCATCCGTTCATCTTCTTCATGGACTCGTTCTTCTTCCTTGCGGGATTTCAGGCAAGATGACCGCTACCCTGGATCTCACTACTATCATTGCTATGCTAGTTGTTTCGTTCTATCGCTATGATCGCTACCTATCACTTGTTCCTCAAGCCTCCCAAATTGCCATGTCAGCCTCTAACCTTTTGCACCCTTCCTAGCAAACCGTTGTTTGGCTATGTTACCGCTTTGCTCAGCCCCTCTTATAGCGTTGTTAGTTGCGGTGAAGATGAAGTTTGTTCCTTGTTGGAACATGGAGATGTTGTTCCTTGTTGGAACATGTTTACTTGTTGGGATATCACAATATATCTTATTTAATTAATGCATCTATATACTTGGTAAAGGGTGGAAGGCTCGGCCTTATGCCTGGTGTTTTGTTCCACTCTTGCCGCCCTAGTTTCCGTCATATCGGTATTATTTTCCCGGATTTTGCGTCCCTAACGCGGTCGGGTGATTTATGGGACCCCCTTGACGGTTCGCTTTGAATAAGACTCCTCCAGCAAGGCCCAACATTGGTTTTACCATTTGCCTCACCACCACCTACATTTCCCTTGGGAGTAATTAACCCAAGGGTCATCTTTATTCAGCCCCCGGCCAATGCTTGTCTAAGTGTTGGTCCAAACTAGAAACCCTTTGCGGCGCCACCTCAGGGAAACTTGAGGGCTGGTTTTAGTTATCGGACTGCTCATCCGGTGCGTGGCACGAGGCGAGATCTGTGCGGCTACTATCGGGTGTCGGCACACTGGAGGTTTGCTGGTCTTGTTTTATTCTGTCGAAATGTCTTGTGGCAGGATTCGAGACTGATCGGGTCTTCCGGGAGAAGAATATCCTTCGTTGATCGCGAGAGCTTATCATGGGCTAAGTTGGGACACCCTGCGAGGTATAAACTTTCGAGAGCGTGCAGCGGTTATGTGGCAGATGGGAATTTGTTAATATCCGGTTGTAGTAAACTTGAAGCAAACTCTTCTAAAATACACCAACCGTGTGCGTAACCGTGAGTGTCTCTTTTCGGGGTTGATCGAGAGGAGAACACGGTTCTTGGGTTATGTCTGACGTAAGTAGGAGTTCAGGATCACTTCTTGATCATTGCTAGTTCACGACCGTTCCTTTGTTTCTCTTCTCGCTCTCATTTGTGTATGATAGCCACCATATATGCTTAGTCGCTGCTGCAACCTCACCACTTTACCCCTTCCTTTCCCTTTGAGCTTTGCTAGTCTTGATACCCATGGTAATGGGATTGCTGAGTCCTCGTGGCTCCTGATTACTACACCACCGATTGCAGGTGCAGGTTGCGATGATCATGGCGAGGCGATGTTTGCTTGTTTGGAGTTCTTCTTACGCTTCTTCTTGATCGGGGATAGGTTCCATGTCGGCCTTTGGGCTAGCAGGGTGGATGTCGTTTGAGTTTACATTTTATGTTTCATCCGTAGTCGGATGTTGATCTTATATATGATGTTGATGTATTCTTGTGGCATTTGTGCCTTATGTATGTATCCCCATCTATTATGTAATGTTGATGTAATGATATCCACCTTGCAAAAGCGTTTCAATATCGGGTCTATCCTTGGTGGGACCGTCGAGTTCCTTTTGGATAGGGTCGCATATTGGTCGTGACAATGATAGCCGGCCGCACCTCCACCAGCTCTTCATCGGCCTCCTGTCGCCAGGTACTCAGCTGGGCCAAGCTTAGCCCAGGATACCAGGCTCGGATGAACTCCAGCGCTCGCCTGGCGCCGGACCGAGCTGCAGAAGCCTTCCAGGCCTCGAAGCGGCCGACATCAACCTCTAGCCGATCGGCGATCCGATTTGGGGAGTCGAGAACAGCGCCGCCCGGGCGAGGCGGCCAGCACTTGCGCCCAGCCTGGCTGAAGGCAGCGGAGCATGCGGTGAGCTGGCTGCAGCCGGGCCTGAATCGCCAGAAGCTGCTCCTCAAGTGTCCGGCTGGCATCCGGCACGATCTCGACCCCTGCCTGCTGGCGTGCATCGTGGTGGGCCTCGATGGCTTGGGAGGCGGCGACGGAGTAGCCGGGAAATGTAATCTGCGCAAAGAAGAAAAAGTAGCACAAAGTCAGAAGACAAATTAGATGACGAAGGGCAAGCAAAGGGACGAAAAGGAAGGCGGCCTACCATCGATCAAATCCTCGACCCGTCCGTAGCCTTTGCTCAGAGCTTGCTTCACCTCAGCCCAGCCTGCCGCCTCGGTCTCATATTCGGCTTTAAGGGCGGCCTCGCTTATCCTGCACCTTCTTAAGGGCCTTGTGGCTCTCCTCCTGATCGGCAGATCTCTTGGCGGCGGTGGCGTTCTAGGCCAAGCGTTGCCTCGGCTTCCTTGGCGCGAAGGGCGGTCTGGACCCCGCCTAGCTGCTCCCTCAAGTCGGCATTGGCCCCTGCAGATATGAAGAAGAAGAAAGAAGCAATAAGGAAGAAGTCGTCAGGAAAGATCCGACACAACTGCTCAGCAGTCGGCCCGAGTCTCGGGGACTACAACCAGTCGGTGCACTGACGCACCCCCACATGAGATAAAAAATAAAACACTTACTCCGGCTCTCAGTCAGGTCGGCGGTCTTCTGGCTCATCTCCTGGGCCTGGGAGTTGAAGGCAGCAGCGGAGATGTGATATTCCTGCAAATAGGGCGGAGGTGCGAATAAGAACAAGACCATCATCGAAGTTTGCTAAAGTTCCAAGCGCTGCTGGCCGGCTCGAACTCGAGGACTACACCCATTGGGTGCAGCAGCGCCCCGCGGAAGAAATCAAGAAACAATCAGCGAAGCGGAGCACTTACCGAATGACCGTCGCGTCGTGAGAACTCTTGGGTGTAACACTTCAGCGCGGCGGACTTTGGGCTGGCTTGGCTCGGACCTCCTGCGCCGCCACGTTTAGCTCGGCCGTCCCTCGCGGGTGTCCACTCGAACAGTGGCGCTGCTGCCTCAGGTCTGGGCTATGACTGGCGCCCGCGGCTTTCCGTGGCTCCGGCGCTGAAGTCGCCTCCCCCGGGCGCCGACGAGACGGCGACCGAACCACAAGATCCGCCCCCGCCGCTGGCTCGCCTCCAGCCGGCTGCTCGGGCGGCACGGCAGGCCGACCGCCTTGGCCCGTTCTAGTCGGTGCCGACTGTGGCGCCTCCCCCTCCAGGATGATCACATCGTCCTCCCTCCTCTCCATCATCGGCCGGTCGCGATCGTCTTCCTCCGGCCCAGAGGCCTTTGGGATGTCGGGGGCCCGCGGCGCGAAGGGGGATGACAAGCTGCGGAGGCTGGTTGCGCAGAGCCTCCGCCTCCCTCTCTGCGGTCGCGGTCTCCGCCTGAGCCTTGGCCGCCGCATCAGCCTGCGCCCTGGCCGACTCCCCCGTCGCCTCCCGAGCCGCCCTCCTCTCCTCCGCCTCTCGCGCCTCCCGCGTGTTATGCTCCGTCTCCTCCAGGAGATTGGCGCGGGGATCCACGCGGTGGGAGCTTATAGAACCTCCCGCCGTTCCGACTATGGAGGCGGCAGGGCCCCGCTCGAGAGAGAGCGGCGCCCTGTTCAACAAGTCAAGAAGAGGGGGGCTTAGAAGAATATCAACCAAAGAGAAGAAAGAAAGGTGTGGGAAAATCGATACTCACGCCGAAACCGCCTGCGGCTGCTTCACCACCTTGCGGAAGCGGGCCGCCTTCGCGGCCGCCTCGTCCCGCTTGGTCGCTGCCGTGGAACCCTTGGGCTTCTTCGGCCGACTACCGAAGAGAGTCGGCGTGCCTCGGCGTTTCTACGCGCCGCCCCGAGCAACCGGCGCAGCAAATGGACCCGCGCCCTAACGATCGGGCGCCGGCTGACGACACGGAATGACTTCGGCCTCGTCATCATCCGGCCAGTCCCCGAAACCGTCTCCGAGCTCGGGGCCGCCCGCCTAACCGCCTCCTCCTACGACGGTGTCGTCCATGGCGGCCGCCCCCAAATCCGGATCGTCAACATCGTCCCCTACGCGGTCGGGCAGAGGCTGGCGCTCGGCCTGCGGCCCGGCCGCCCGGTCGAAAAGGGCTCTGTTAAAACAAGCCGCCAGGTCAAGAGTCGGTCATTGTGAACCCGGCAACAAGGGAAGAAGAGAAAAGAAACTTACCATAGGCGGAGGATCAGCTCGAGAGTACGGCCCCTTGCCGTACCGCCATTCCTCGGTGAGCTTGCAGTTGGAGATGTAGTTCACCATGTAAGATACCTCATCATGAGGCATCTCCTTGGTGCTCAGCCGGCTCGGGTCGAAGCGGTTGCTCATCGGCAGATCATATCGGCGGCGGCCTTGGGCGGGAGTACCGGCGCTCCGGCTGACCACCAAGTCGGCCCGACCAGGCCTTCGGCTGGACCATCACCGGGCAGGCGGCGGCGGCGGCACCGGCCGGATAGCGTCTGGCTTGGTAGCCCCATGAAGGCTGCCTCCCAGCCGGCAGGCCGACTATGTAAGCCGGCAGGTTGACCAAGTCGCCTTGCCGGGCGACGTTCTTCACGTAGAAGTATGATTGCTGCCAGAGCTTCACCGACTGGATCAGCGGGATAGGCGGAAACGGGTTGTTGTCGGCTGACCTCCGCATGGCGATGAAGGCACCACATGGCGCGGGCACACTCGCGGTGACGGTGCCGAGCTTGCATTGAAAGAACTCCCCCCGGAGCTCAAGAGTGGGGGGGCGCCAAAAACCCGCCGCGGTGACTAAGGCCGACAACAGCATCACAGTGTTGGGGTGAGGTGATCACGGTGGAGATGATAAAACTCGAAGCGGAAGAACCCGCTCGCCCGGCAGGCGAGGCCGCGCGAGCGTGCGGCGGAAGACTACCGCTCATCCTCCTCCGGCACCGGCGAGACCTCCGCCTCCGTGGCGGAATGCTGCGTAACCCGCACCGGCAGCCGCCGTGTCTTGCGAACCGGTCGATGTGGTCCTCGTGGGCGTTGGAGCCATCCCAAGAACTGGACAGCGCCATGGGAATGAGGAAGAAAGCGAGAGAGGTGTGATGGCGAAGGGCGGCGTGACCTGCTGTGTGAGCCACGGAGAGTAGAAGGTTGGCGGAAAGACAGCCAGCGGCGTGGGCTGGCGGTGAAGAGAAGAGGAAGAAGAAGGAAGGGTGGAGGCCGAGGCGAGGGTGCGAGCATGCGCTCCCCTCCTCACCTACTTATAGCCTCGTGGCAGCGGCCGAGGGAGGAGGCGTGAGGCGTGGGATTAACTGTGCCCTCCTCCCGTCCAGCGATTAGGGCTGCAAGCAGAGTCGAGCTCGGCGAGTTGGAGTTAGCTCAGCTCAACTCATATGAAAATTGACGAGCTCAAACTAAGTGAAGCTCATGATCGAGCTGTAGAACATGACTCGTGCTCAACATAGCGATCTCGAGTCGATCTCGAGCTAGTTTCGAGCTAAATGAGATGGTAAAATTATAAATCTACGGATGAAAAACCAAAAAATAAGGTGAATATGCTGGGAACCTTTGCCAAAAATATATGATATTTACCACATAGTCGACCACGTGCCATAATTAGGCCTAAATCTTCTCTGCACTTAATTAAGTTTCCATGTTCGTTGCTAAATAAAATGGAGAAAAATTATGGACAACATATTTGGTAATAAATTATCTTATTTTCATTTAATATATGGCAAGATCATTTAACATAATGATATTTTATCGAGCTATCGATCTAAAATCGAGCGAGCCAACATTGGCTCAAGGTCGGCTCGTTTCTCGATCGAGCTACATAAAGTGTTCAAACTCAGCTTGTTTCTTTTCGAGTCGATCTCGAGTCGAGTCAAAAATAGTCGATCTCGGCGGCTCACGAGCCTCGAGCTTTTCTTGCAGCCCTACCCGCGATTATAAGCGCCCTAAAGGCATGCGGAAAGTGGCGCTAGAAGGTGAGCAGTCCGATCGGGCATGAGAAGATCTACACTTGGGCGAGGCCTAGGGGTGGCGGGCCCGGCCTGCGGCGGCGTCCCATCGCGTGGGCTGGCAGGCCCCTACTGGCGGCGGCTGCCATGTGGGCCTTGAGTGGCAGGTGGTCGGCAGCAGCGACTCAGCGCGCCACCACCTGGTCCCCGCCTCCAGGCCGCCAAGCTTCATAAAGACGGCGCGCCCGATCAAAGCCGGCTCCTAGCTATCGACTCTTTAGGATAGGAAGCTGGTCGAGCTTCTCGTCCTCTCTTCAGCCTCCAAGCCCAACCAACTTCGGGGACTGCTGTCGGAGTAAATGACCACGGGTAGCCTAGCTGGCTCCCCCCGGCTCTTCAGAAAAATTACAGGCCGATCGAGCCTTCAAGCATCCAAGGCATGGGGCCGCCTTCCCTTGGCCGGCTACCTCCCAAGCCGGCTACCAAGAGGCGGCCCGACCCTAAACGGCGGGAGAAAGCCGTCGGAGGCTGACTCCTGAAGCCCGGCCACGAGGCCGACTCCAAGAAGCCGGCCACGAGAGGGCCGACTCCGAGAACCTGGCCCCCTAGCAGGCAACCAAGATCGTACCCTCAAACTCTGCACCCACATAATGGCGATGAGACGGGGCGTGGCTACAGCAAAGCACGCCACTGCGAATCCGGAGCATCGTGGTCACGGTGTGTTATGCAGGCGGCCATCACCCGTCCGTGGCGGCTTTGTTGCCATGTTGACCATAGCGTCACCTGACGGGCTGTCGAGCGGCCTGCGGCGGGCCCCTTGAGAGAAGGCGCCCGGCGGCCGGACTCCCCTAAGCGGCATGAGGCAAGGCCGACTCCCCACGGCCGGCTAGCTGGCGGCGATCACTGTAGCCATGCTTACTTCGTCGAAGCCCTCATCATCAGGAGTGAGGCACAGCAACCTGCCGCCGACAAGGCCCCCGAGCGGTGGGACTAGCTTGTCGACCAGAAAGCCAGCAGCCGGCGGGACCCACCGGTCGGCGGGCCCCGGCAGACCGGCGGGCTTGGCGAACATAGACGATGACGGCTAGGGCAGCGCCGAGGCAGTTACCATTGTACCCACAGGGAGTAGGCCTATATAAACCCCAGGGGCACCCATGCAAAGGTTGATCTCTTAGAGTTTTAGACACCACATAGGGAAGGGAGAGCTAGCTGTGCCCTTCTTCTTCCTCTCACGAAACAGCTCAAGGAGCCTCTTGTAGCTACTTATTCACCTAGTGATCATCACGGAGACCCCATGAGCAGCGATGGGGTGTTATCTCCACGGAGAGCCCAGGCGGGTAAGATTCGCCGGCGTGCATGTCTTCGCCTCATCCCGTTTCCAGGCACCGGCGACGTCTTATTGGCTCCCACAATGATAAGCCACCCGTTGGCATATGTCGCACCTACCACCCGACAAACCCCGAGCTTCGTCCGACGGCAGGTCCAAGCCGTGCTCGTCGTGACTGTCCGGTGCTCCTGGCATAGGCCTGAATCCATCGAAGATCCGGTCTCCGCGGATGTCCGCCGAGCGGTTCAGGTTTCCGACCTTGATCTGGTGGCTAAGGGCGTGGCTATCGATCTGCTCCAGATGGTCAAGCGAATTGGCCCGCAGGGCGAAGCCGCCGGACACAAAGATCTGTCCGGTGAGAAAAGTCTCGCCCTGGACAGCATCGTCGATGATGATTGAAGGAGCCATCGAGCCTGACAGCGACGAGCACAGAGGAACTCTCAATGAAAGCACCAATGTCGGTGTCAAAATCGGCGGATCTCGGGTGGGGGTCGATCGTGCGTCAGGCTGATGGTAACGAGGAAGCAAGGGACCGAGATGTTTACCCGAGTTCAGAGCCCTCTCGATGGAGGTAAACCCTACTTCTGCTTGATTAATATTGATGATATGGGTAGTACAAGAGTAGATCTACCACGAGATCGTAGAGGCTAAACCCTAAGAGCTAGCCTATGATGGTATGATTGTAATTGTGATCGGCCTTCTAAGGACCAACCTCTCCGGTTTATATAGACACGGAGAGGGCTAGAATTTCGTGGAGTCGGTTACAAGGAAGGAAATATAATATCCGGATCGTAAGCTTGCCTTCCCGCCAAGAAAGTCCCATCGAACACGGGCGAAGTCTTGAGTCTTGTATCTTCACGCTTCAATAGTCAGGACGTTGTACACAGTCCGGCTGTCAGGATACCCTAATCCAGGACTCCTCATCGACCACTATCTAGCATGCATCTAGAGTATTAAGTTCATAAGGAGCAGATAACACCTTAAGTAAGATGACATGATGTAGAGGAATAAACTCAAGCAATATGATTAAAACTCCATCTTTTTATCCTTGATGGCAATAATTCAATACGTGTCTCGCTGCCCCTACTTAATCGATTGGGTGAAATCATGCAAGATTGAACCCAAAGCTAACACCTCTCCATTGCAAGAAAAACCAATCTAGTTGGCCAAACCAAGCGGATAATTCAAATAAAAATACAAAGATATCAAATCATGCATATAATAATTGAGAAGATTCAAAAATATTCATAGATAAGCTGATCATAAATCCACAATTCATCGGATCTCGACAAACACACATGAAGATTACATCGAGATAGATCTCCAAGAACATCGAGGAGAACATGGTATTGAGAATCAAATAGAGAAGAAGCCATCTAGCTACTAGCTATGGACCCGTTGATGCGTGGTAAACTACTCACGCTTTGTCGGAAAGGGCAATAGAGTTGATGTAGATGCCCTCAGCGATTGAGTCCCCTCTGGCAGGATGCCGGAAAAGGCCCCAAGATGGGATATTATGGGAACAGAAGGTTGTGGTGGTGGAGAAGTGTTTTCGTGGATGCCTCTGAGGGTTCTGGAATATATGTGAATATATAGAAGGAAGATCTAGGACAGGGGGTCACCGAGGGGCCCACAAGGTAGGGAGCGCACCCCCTAGGGCGCGCCCTCCACACTTGCCGCCGCCTCGTGGCTCTTCTGACTTGCACTCCAAGTTCCATGGGTGTCTTCTGGTCCAAGAAAAATCATCGTGAAGTTTTATTCCATTTGGACTCCTTTTAGTATTCCTTTTCTGTGGAGCTCAAAAGGAAAAAACAGAAACTGGCACTGGGCTCTAGGTTAATAAGTTAGTCCCAAAAATAATATAAAATGACATATTAATGCATATAAAACATCCAAAACAGATAATATAATAGCATGGAACAATAAAAAATTATAGATACGTTGGAGACGTATCAAGTAACTTCTCAGGTGTGGTTGAATTGAAAACTCAACTGCTAAGGCTTATAAATATTAGTTGGCTCCCCTTGTGTCGAATCAATAAATTTGGGTGAAATACTACCCTCGAAGACTGTTGCAATCCCCTATACTTGTGGGTCATTAGAGGGCTAGTGATGAGGCGGATGCGGATAACGCTATGGCGGCAAATGACAAAATGTGGGGGATGGGATGCGTATATGCGGGGAGGGAGGAGGTGGGTGGGTACGGTGGTGTCGTTAATCCACCATTAATGGTCGTCGATGGCGTGACTTCCGTGTGTGAAAAGCGCGCACTCATTGTATGGAAAACACTTTCGGTGCGTGCAATGGTGGACTCTACTTGATTGCCACCGACGAGAGTCCCATGCACCAATATCGTGGCAAGTAATGTTTAAGCTGCTTTGACCTTGATAAGCCCATGTTTAAGCTTTTGTGAGGCCGAGCTGAGTAGACGGGGAAAGAGGAATTTAGATGTGTTGGACAAAACCGAGCACAACTAAGGAAGCGAGGGCATGAAAATATAAATCCCTTCTTACTTAATTAAGAATCTTGCGATTTTTTCAAGACGTATTATTTTATCTTTAGAAAATTAATTAATTTGTATGCACATTACATTCTATAGTAAAACTAGACATGTGGCAATGTGCACTACTTTGAGAGACATTTCATAGAAATTTTATTTTCATGTCATCAGTTCCTATCAATATTATTTAAAATTGGATGGAGCACGACAACCGCAGCCGATGATCTAGTAAATAGTAAAATTGAGCTAACTATGGATGCTTAGAGTGATTTGGCATCCATATGCATGCGATCTAACCACTAACGTTCTAGGCTTTTCAAGCGTCTCACCGGCCTATGGAGGCACGACTTTTATGTTTCGAGCATATAAAAAGGACATATTATTCATTATTCATTGGGTTCAAGACTCTTACAAAAAATCTATAATTAATCTCTTATACTTGTGGGTTTTCAAAGCATACTTGACTTGCAAGAAGGACACCGGTCTCGGCATACAATAAAAATGAGTGGTCTATGTCAAAATCACTATTCCATTACGCACTATTGACAAATGACCGAGATCGGAAACAACATCCCCAAAGGAAGGATACCTTCACTAACTCAAACGAAGGGCATCTCTTGGTTAAGGTATGTTTTCTAGAATGACATGTAACTTTGTTCAAACATGTGAACATTACATGCACATTGCTTGAGATCATAGACCCCAAAAACTATGAAATAACTCGACTAAGAACTACAATGAAATCTCCCATTAACATTATGTATGTGATGCCAATCTTCACAACACAAAATACAAGCAATGCTTAGGGTAAAAGCGCAAGCTGAATCAAAACAGCGAAGCTTCCACTCCATACAACAGCTATCCTCATAGGTGCGAGAAATCCTCTTGAGTAGCTCATGCCAAAGGATAGGAAGCCATGAGCGTTGAATGTATTATCACTAAATAAGGGTTCAAAAGTCATAGCGGATCATACCAACAAATGCAACAAATGCACGAACACAGACTCATTAGATCCATATGAACAAATATGTGAGGCCATAAACCAGAAATCCACAAGGCCGAACACACCAAACATGTAGAGACATTGACGCTCTAGCTCCGTGTCGCCGCCCAATACACTGCCACTGCAGGAAAAGAACCAGAGTACTTTATATTCTTGATGACAGCACAACCTCCGCCAGGACATTGCCGATAGAGGCCATAGAAACCATGCTAAGTTGACTTCCGAATGTGCCTAAAAAGAACCAATGTCCCTCTCACCTCGAAATGTGATGACGGAGTTGAGGGGAACCTGCAAAGTTTCTGGCACATGCCCTCTCGAACATAGCTTCTTTGCACCACAACAATAAAATAGAAAAGTTGTCTCTTCTTTTTACCGATAGGATAAGTCATATATCTTTTTATGTCCCCACCAAGTCAAAGTCACCCCATTGTCTAGTACTAGCAAACATGTGTGTGCGTTTCAACAGAAGAAGAAAAAAGCACATGTCTCTAACATGATAAGCATTCTCAAGCCCTTCACGGATACTGCGCCTTCTTTTTATCATGACGAACAATGGTACGACCTATATCGAAACAATGAACAAACATGATGAACAATGGATTGCTTGAGGGTATGGGTTTTCAAGATGCCAATTTGAAACATGAGATGTGGTCTGAGTCAACTTAGTTCATTTTATTAGTCCATTCTAAAATTTAAAAGTCAAATTAGAAGAAATATCATTATTAATAAATTTGGACTTGGTGTCATGAGCCAAATTTAGAAGTAAAAGCGGAAAGAAATAATATTATGAACAAATTTAAAGTAACAATAACATCAAGAAGATTAATCTGAAGTAATGGTGGCAGCAAGCAAAACTTGCTTGTTTGTTTTAGTTGAGATAAAGATTGGTATCTTGTCGAGACCTCCCATTTACAATCACCACGATCGCCTTCATGTGAACTCCAAAACTCTAGCTCCCTCACCCCGACTCCAACATTGCTCCTTTCGGTCCGCCATTTGTAACCCGGCCATCAAGCTGCTTCACATTGGTGGACCCGTTAATTAGTCGGAGGCATGGCTCTGTGCCTAATGTCATACGAGCAGATGGATGCATGACCCATATTTAATCTGTTCTCTGTTTCATTAGCGAGCCACCCAACTGTTACATGACAAGTTAAATCTGTACTCCTCTATTTGCTTACTGATTTTTGAGGCGCTTATTGATCTTTAAATTGCATACGTGTATAAATTGATGGGACATAGTGTAAGGGAGCGATGTGGCATATTTTATAAAGAAACAAACCTTTCCTCTCTATATCGTTCTTTTTTCCTACTCGGAGGAAAGCGATCTCGCCAGAGCCATAAGGAATTCCTCGCTGCGGTCTTCGGTGGCTCCCCTCTGCCGGCGACCTCGGTCGTCGGTGGTGAGGTTATCGAGATCACGCATGTGGATAGTTTTAAACCAACATAACTTAGTTTTTAGGTTGCTCATTGTCTTGGCTTGCGTTGGCAATGGTGATTACGATCCTACTCCAATGAGGCGATTGGTACTATGGTTGGGATGGATTTGGAATCCAGTCCATTCAAGTAAGGATGGTGTGGCGGCGGTGGCATCCTCATGGTGGACCTGTGTCCCCGGGCTCCGACATTTGCTACTGATGTGCGCCGCGGAGCTTGGAGGTAGGGTCATGGGAGTAAGTCGGCGAGTAAGAATAGAGAATGCGTGCGAGGAGGCAAGATCCTAGCTACGATGAGGTTGTGCACGCATAAGATGTGCGAGTTCAGGCCCTTCCGGTGGAAGTAACAACCCTACGTCTCGGTGCGGGAGGCTTGGTTATTTGGATTATGCGTGAGAGTTACACGAGTGCGAACCCTTATGCGGATGAGGGGTGGCTTTTATAAGTGCGCGGGACCCCAGCCATCCCATGTTACAGGGTTGAATATACATTAAGGCAGGCGTTACTAATGCGCCATACGTAAAACTATAAATGATCTTCAATGCTACGGAGTGAATGCGACCGTTGCCATCTGGCGACTTTAGACCTTACGCCCTCAAGTGACTCTTCTTATGGTCGAGTGACTCCATCTTGGTCGAATGGATTTGGGGTATCCGAGTGGGATAGTTGGTGAGTGGATTGCACTCAATGTGATATCTGAGTCGGTATATCTTGTTGTACTTTGAATGTCTATGCCCTAGGGCAATGTCCTTGGGTAGGCGTCTAGGTCAGGCCTATGACCCTACCCTAGGTACATGTCATCGTCATTAGCTCCCAAATGGATTGAGGTTGAGTGAAGAAGCGCTGAAGTTGATCCCGACTTGATTCTATGCTTGGAAGCATTTCACTGAAGTCGGCTATCCTATAGAAGCTTCAACCTTATTTCAGTCGCCTTAATCGATTCAGTGGTCGTCAAGTGAACCATGTTGACAAACTTTGAGTGTTGTTTATGGCATGAGATCTTCGGCGCGATTGGTTGCTCTGCCATTCTCGAATCTCACGGGATTCAAAATTTGAGGAAGTCTTGCGGGGCGAGGCGTGCCATGATAATCAAAGATGATAGGCAGGGGTGCCTTGATTCTCCACCACCTTTTTCACCATGTATCGGGCGGCGGCATTGCGGGATATGATTAGATTACTCGAGGCCCACCATCGACCACTCGGAAGTGACCTCATAAATAGCGTCGAGGCCGATCGTTTGCACTGCCCAATGCCTCATTCTCTCTCTTCCTCCTCTGCTTCTCTCCGTGTCCTCCTCCACCCTCGTCGCGCAGCCCTGCCCGTCGCCGTCCACATAATGGGGAAGGACAAGGCGATGGCTTTGGAGGCGCGCATGAAGGCGGCAGCGACATCGAAGGGCAAGAAAGGCGTCTCGGGGGCGTCCTCACCGTCGATCTGCCGCGGTGCGGATCGAGGGGCTGGATCCACTCCACCGTCGGCGGGATGACTGGAGAAGCTCATGGAGGGCGTCATGATTGCCGACAAGTCTTGGAGATTGCGAAGGGAAGCGAGCCCTAGCAGCGGTGAGTGTGTCCTCCTCACTACCCATGTCATTGTGGTCTCTCTCTTCCTCCGCACCCATTCTTTAGGGTTTTTTTAACGTCTTCGGTTCCCAAATCCACCATTTTCCTCCGAACACCATCACGTATCTTGCCTCTTTCATTTTGATGTGTGAAAATTTCTTGGGTTGCCAACCACCTTTGGGGTGCATTTAAGCATATATTCACTGTCGATCTCGATCGGTGAAAGCTCATCCGACTGATGAAAAGACACATGTGATCCATATGTGTGGGGGTTTAGGGATTCGGACCAGAGGTAGTAGTACTTTTCCTTCCATTATCCTTCCCGAGTCAGTTCGGGGATGGCGGTCGACACAGTTCTCTGCAAGGATGTTCGACTCACAGTCGGTCGACCGGTCTCCTCCTTTCACTATGGAGCGACTACGCCAACCTTCTTCAATGACCGTGGCTCCGAAGAAGAGAAAGCGAGGTGAATCTCTTAGTCGACCAGGTCATCAACTTGAAGTGCAGGAGAGGGTGGTGGCATGGATCTATTGGAGGTGTTCCTCGATCGATGTATCCAGCCTATCAAAGCCCGAGACCACCCGATGTGGATGTACTCAGGCCCTGGAGACACCGCTCGGGTCCACCCAGAGGAGGTCGCCGAGGAGATGGTGGCTCAGTGGCAGCGAAGCATCACCAGAAACAAGGACAACCCCAGGGGGTCTAGGAGAGTTCAGCCATTCGACACCGACCACGAGCCGGAAGAGTTTATGCTCAACACACCAATTGCTTTCTTCTTTTAATCTGTAATCGCTCTTAAATCTGACCGGCCCTTGCTGATTTGTAGATTTACACCAAGATGTATTCGATGCCAAATGGGGAACAGCTCGGGAAGGAGGAAAGCGAGAAGAAAGCGGTGGCCAGCAATCCCAGACGAAAATGATGACGACATCGACAACTCGGGCGGCAGTGAGGAAATCGGCTCGCCGCCCCGCTCAGAACGTCGATCTAAACAGACCCACGACCCTGCAGGTGGGTGCGGCAAGGCAGCTCCTCCAAGCACACAGGTGCAAAAGCGCACTCGGACTTCGTCGCCAGAACCGACCGAGAAGGCTGCCAAGCAGCTCAAGATCGCCCCTTCGAAGCCTCGGAAGGCCTTGCCCAAGATCAAGGTGGATGTTCCTATTGCCTTTGCGTAAGTGTCTGTTTCTTCCTTTTGTCTTCTATATTGTTGTCGACTCATCCATTTGCTTGACCGAGTGAGTTCTTGGAACTTTCAGTGCGGCTACTTCTGGGACGTCCATGAATATTAACAAGGAGCAAGATGACAAGGAGCAGCGGATGCATCCACTTCTCGGCAGGTACAACTCCACTCCTCGCCTTCTCTTTGTCCATTGTTCTGTTAGTTGACTAAACTTTTATGATCGAGTGTCTTGTAGCGCCACGAATGTTATTGAGCTTCGAGGCGATGACAACCATGAAGGCGTGCCTTAGGAGAACACGGGAAGAAAAAGCAGGACTTGAGGCGGGAGGTGCCTACCCGGCAAGGTGCCTCGATCAACTTCAGCGCTAAAGCGATCGTCCGGCAATCTAGAGATCCGGTTTGGGCTTGTTTCTTTTGCGATCTGTGTCGTGACCGTCCTTCGGCGTTGACTGCTCAAGTCCCTGCTCCGTCTGTGCAACTCCAAGCTTCAGATCCCCTTGCTGCCTCATCTATTCCACCAACTCCGCTCTTTGTTACCCATCATGTCCCAGAGGACCAAGTAAGCGCTGCTAAGGAAGCTATCGCCAAGCAGGCTTTATGATGGAGCAAATGAAGGTGGTGTCTGAGTCGACAAAGGCTACCTCGATACCAGCTCTGCCCTTCAAACCAACGTCCAGGTGAATTGATTTCTGATTGGTCTTTTAGCTTGATCTTTGCTCTGTTAGGATATGGTACTTGAAAACTGCTGCTTTATTATTCGTAAGATTTCCGTAGATGGGCATTTTGGAACCTTTAATGTGCATCTATCATGAGTTTGTGCCTTGCATCTACTCACTCGCTGGGTGTGTTAACTTTTGTTGTGTCGGTGTACTCTCGAACGGTGGGGCCTTGAGTGCACCAAGCGAAGTGTAGTTCGAGACCACCGTTGAATGTTTGATTAGTGGGATTCTTTACAAAATGTTTACATGTAGTACTTCCACTCGGTCTAGATAGGTGCGTGCCAAGTGGGAATCAGACCGGTGGGGGCATGCCAAGTGCACCGGCTGGGTGTAGTCCCAGAGACCACGATCATTGCCTTGATCGGTGGTGGTCGGAGAACAAACACTTTTTGCTCCTTCCACTCGTCTTGGGCAGACCATGTCAGTGGGAAATCAACCGAGTGGGGCACGCCAAGTGCACCCACTGGAGTGTAATCCAGAGACTCTTGTTGAATGTTTGATTCGACGGTAGTCTTAGAATTTCATCTTATCACTCGAAATGGTGACTCTTGTTTACATTGGTGACTTGTCTTGTTTGTTGTTGTAGAAATCTTGTGAGCTCGGGGCCCAGTTCCTTTGAATTGGAGAGAAACAAATTCAGCTCAACCTTGATCTAGAACTGGCCAAGCAGAATTTGCGAAGGCTAAGGATGAAGCAACTGCCATGGGAGGTAACAACTTGTCATTGTTAGTCTTGTCATGTTTTCTTTTCGATCTTTAAACGAATGACTCCACTCGAACAAATGTGCATAGTGAAAATGGTCAACTCAAGCTCGTCTAAAGAATGTTATTTCCTTAGACAAAATGAAGCGAGCTCTGGGCGAGAAGGACCATGACCTTGTAGCAGCTCGGAAGGCGGTAGCGGAGAAAACTGATCTTGCCGACAAGAAGTTGGCTTGATCGGCAAGTTAGAAGAAGAAAATGCCAAGCTCAAGACTGCTGTTGGTGAAGCAAACAAGGAAGTCGTGCAGATGAAGAAGGACAAGGTGGCCTTGAGTGATAAAGTCACAAATCTCACTCGGAGGAGGGATGAATTGGAGACTTATCTGGGAGGCCTTGCCAAGAAGATGTTCCTCATGCTCTAAGGTACTTTCCCTTATCTGACTACTTTGCAACTACCGATTCATTGTATGACTATTGACTCATTATTTTTCTGTGCATGCAGAATTCTGTCAAAACTTCGAGGAAGAGACTGGGCGGATCGAGACAAATCTGGACCCCATCAACTCCCCCATCAAGGACGAAGCCACAATGAATGTGTTGTGACTGGAATCTCGCCTCGCCAGTGTTATAGACTACTTTGCTCGACTGAAAGTAGTGATGTCTCGGATTGACACGGAGCTCTGGCCAGGTGTGACGTTCCAGAATGACCTCGAATCTCTAATGACTTGACTCAATGAAATCCCTGGTCAAGTGCAGGCGTGGAAGAAGTCATCCGCTCGCTGCGACCTTGATGTAGTACATCTACGGTCGCGTTCACTAGGAAGTCAAAGAAGAAAAGCTAGCGGCTATCAAGGTTGCCAACACCAAGAAGCTTTAGTTCCAGTCCTTCATTGCGACCTTCATCGACGCTGCCACTCGTATTGCAAATGGAATCGGCTGGGCGAGGTTAAATCGAGCGGCTAGCCCTCCTCTGCCGAGTGATAAACTTGATGCCTTGACTTTATTTGCCTCGGAATGCTGGTGATTTTTAAGCGTTAAAATTTTTTGGGCTGGCGTCCAAGTACTTACATTAGCGGTTACGAACCTTCATGGATTTATCCGAACTTGGTTTTCTTTTGAATATGGTTGCTTTGTCTTCACCACTTTCAAATTTCTTGACTTCAAGTGAAACTTGGATCTTTACTCTGAATAGACATTGTACTTGTGGCTCAGCCCGAGTGCAACCATACATTATACTTGTGGTGCAGCTCAAAGTGCAACCATCGTTGTACTTGTGGCGCAGCGCCGAGTGCAACCATCGTTATACTTGTGGCGCAACTCCGAGTGCAACCATACGTTGTATTTGTGGCGCAGCCAGGTGCAACCATACATTGTACTTGTGGCGCAGCTCTGAGCATGCAGCCATGCGGCTGAGTGGGAGGTTGCTCTCCACTCAATGTAGTTTTTGTAACTTAAGCTGATGCAGGAATTAGCTGCTAAGCCCCAGTGGGAGGATTGCTCTCCACTCGGAGTAGTTTTGTAACTTAGGTGAATCGGGATAGCAGCTAAGCCCCAGTGGGAGGTTGCTCTCCACTCGGAGTAGTTTTGTAACAGGAGAATCGGGATTGCAGCTAAGCCCTCGAGTGGGAGGTTGCTCTCCACTCAGTGTTTTTGTAACTTAAGCGATGCAGGGGTGTAGCTAAGCCCCAGTGGGAGGTTGCTCTCCACTCAGATAGTTTTTGTCACTTAGGCGAATCGGGACCGCAGCTAAGCCGGACTCCATATCTGAATATCAACTCTCGATGAAAGCGATGGCGGTGCTCGAGTCAAGATTCTTGATAGGCGGCTTCCAACCACTTGGTGAATTTGTCATTGCCACGAGCAAATGAGTAAAACCACTTATGCGGTCTTGAAAAGTCCAACCATGTCCAAACCCAGAATTGCGAATGGCGGGGCAGTGGAATAGTCTTCAAGGCATATCGGGCTTGTGAGACATGTTTGAGTAAAAGCGGCATCCTTTGCACTTGTCGACTATATCTTTAGCCATCTCATTTCTTTGATGGCGGTGGAATTCTGCTTGGTATGCTTTGGCTATGATGGTCGAGAGGGGCGCATGGTAGCCACAGGTCCCCAGTGGATCTCATTTAGGATCGGTCGACCTTCTTCTAGAGATGCTGTTGAGCAACTCGGTAACACTTTCTCGTAAAGCTGCCCACTTATTACGGTGAAGGATTTGGATCGTCGAGGCGTCTGGCGGGCCTCATCTTCATCCTCTGGGAGTTCTGCTTGAGCAGGTATGCAATATATGGCACCATCCAATCGGAGATGATCACCAAAACCTCCATGATCAGGTCGACCACAGCTGGTACTTCAACCTCAGTCGGATTGGTTGAGCTTATCGGTTGTGGGGGATCCTCTGTAAAAGGGTCTTCTTGAACCGACGGGGTGTGGAGATGCTCCAAGAACACATTATTGGGGATAGGTTTCCGAGTGGAACCTAACTTTGCTAGATCATCGGCAGCTTGATTCTTGATTCGGGGTATGTGGTGGAGCTCTAACCCCTCAAACTTCTTCTCCAACTTTCTTACTGCGTTGCAACAAACAGTCGTAGCTGGGATCCTGATATCCCACTCCTTCATCACTTGATTGACCACTAAATCTGAGTCGCCGTAAACCACTAGGTGTCGGACGCCGAGTGAGATAGCCATCGCCAACCCATCTGAAGTGCCTCATATTCAGCTTCATTGTTGGAAGAATCAAAGTGAATCTGGAGAACATAATTGAGTTTATAAGCCTCTTGGGGATACAGGACCACTCCGACACGAGCCATTCAACATTTTGGACCCATCAAGAACATAGTCAATGCTCGAGTGAATCTGAGTCGGCTCTTTGCTGTTCAATCCACTCGGCGAGAAATCAGCTATTGCTTGAGACTTGATTGCTTTCTTTGCCTCGAACTTGATATCCAAAGGAAGGAGTTGAATAGCCCACTTTGCCACTCGACCGATTCGTCCCTATTGTTGAATTTCTAATAAAGGGGCGTCGTGATGGTAGAGACCGAGTGATCTGCAAAGTAGTGTGCAACTTTCTTGGCGGTCAAGTAAATTCCATAAAAAGCTTCGATAATGCGGATATCTTTGCTTGGGCCAGTCAAGACTTTAGAACTATAGTACCTTGGGCGTTGAACTTTGTAGGCTTTGCCTTCTTCTTCCCTTTCATTTGTGAGCAACCTTTGTCTTGACAACTTTGTCCGATTGGCTGCAATGTATAGCGATGAGGCTCTTTCTTGATTGGACAGCAAGCACCGGTTGGGTGGAAAGCAGGGCTTTGAGCTCTACAAATGCTGCTTGACTACAGTGAAGGAAATATGCCCTAGAGGCAATAATAAAGTTATTATTTATTTCCTTATTTCATGATAAATGTTTATTATTCATGCTAGAATTGTATTAACGGAAACTTGATACATGTGTGAATACATAGACAAACATAGTGTCACTAGTATGCCTCTACTTGACTAGCTCGTTAATCAAAGATGGTTGAGTTTCCTAGCCATAGACATGAGTTTTCATTTGATTAACGGGATCACATCATTAGGAGAATGATGTGATTGACTTGACCCATTCCGTTAGCTTAGCACTTGATCGTTTAGTATGTTGCTATTGCTTTCTTCATGACTTATACATGTTCCTATGACTATGAGATTATACAACCCCGTTCTGGGAGGAACACTTTGTGTGCTACCAAGCGTCTCATTAGAAGAAACCTAAGATGTTGTTTCTTAAAGTTTGGGGTTGCGATGCTTATGTGAAAAGTTTCATCTGATAAGCTCAAACCCAAATCGGAAAAGTGTGTCTTCATAGGATACCCAAAATTTCTGTTGGGTACACCTTCTATCACAGATCCGAAGGCAAGATATTAGTTGCTAGAATGGATCCTTTCTAGAGAAGGAGTTTCTCTCGGAAGAAGTGAGTGGGAGGAAAGTAGAACTTGATGAGGTAGCTGTACTGCTCCTTATTGGAAAGTAGTTCATCACAGAAATCTATTCTGTGACTCCTACACAAATTAGTGAGGAAGCTAATGATGATGATCATGTAACTTGAGCAAGTTACTACCAAACCTCATAGGTCAGACAGTGAGATCCGCACGGAGTGATGCGGTAATCCTGTTACGGAGGTCATGTTACTTGACCATGGCGAATCTCGAACTATGAGGAAGCGATGATGAGCCAGATTACGCAAAATGGCTTGAGGCCATGAAATCGAGATGGGATCCATGTATGAGAACAAAGTATGGACTTTGATTGACTTGCCCAAATGATCGGTGAGCCATTGAGATTAAATGGATCTTCGGAGGAAGGCAGGGCCGATAGTAGTGTTACTATCTACAAAGGTAGAATTATGCATAAAAGGTTTTCGACAAGTTCAAGGTGTTGACTACGATGAGGTTTCTCACTCGTATCTATGCTTAAGTCTGTCCGAATCATGTTAGCAATTGCGCATTTTATGAAATCGGCAAATGGATAAACAAAACTGCATTTCTTAATGGATTTATTAAAGAAGAGTTGTATATGATGCAACGAGAAGGTTTTGTCGATCCTAAAGGTGTTAACAAAATGTGCAAGCTCGGCGATCCATCTATGGACTGGTGCAAGCATCTTGGAGTTGGAATATACGCTTTGATGAGTTGATCAAAGCATATAGTTTTATCTGAGACTTGCGGTGAAGCATGTATTTACAAGAAAGTGAGTGGGATCACTACAACATTTCGATAAGTATATGTGAATGACATATTGTTGATCGGAAATAATGTAGAATTATACGCAAAGCATAAAGGAGTGTTTGAAAGGAGTTTTTCAAAGAAAGACCTCGGTGAAGCTGCTTACATATTGAGCATCAAGATCTTTAGAGATAGATCAAAGCGCTTGATAAGTTTTTCAATGAGTACATACCTTGACAAGATTTTGAAGTAGTTCAAAATGGAGCAGTCAAAGAAAGAGTTCTTGCTGTGTTACAAGGTGTGAAATTGAGTAAGACTCAAAGCCCGACCACGGCGGAAGGCAGAAAGAGAATGAAAGTCATTCCCTATGCCTCGACCATAGGTTCTATAAAGTATGCCATGTTGTGTACCGGATCTATTGTATACCCTACAATGTGTTTTTGCAAGGGAGTACAATAGTGATCTAGGAGTAGATCCTTTGGGCGCGGTCAAAACTATCCTTAGTGGAATAAGGATATGTTTCTCGATTATGGAGGTGACAAAGGTTCATCGTAAAGGGTGCGTCGATGCAAGTTTTGACACTGATCGAGATGATTCTAAGTCTCAATCTGGATACATATTGAAAGTGGGAGCAATTAGCTAGAGTAGCTCCGTGCAGTATTGTAGACATAGAATATTTGCAAAATACATACGACTCTGAATGTGGCGGAACCGTTGACTAAACTTCTCTCACAAGCAAAACATGATCACACCTTGGTACTCTTTGGGTGTTAATCACATAGCGATGTGAACTAGATTATTGACTCTAGTAAACCCTTTGGGTGTTGGTCACATGACGATGTGAACTACGGTGTTAATCACATGGTGATGTGAACTATGGGTGTTAATCACATGGTGATGTGAACTATTGGTGTTAAATCACATGGCGATGTGAACTAGATTATTGACTCTAGTGCAAGTGGGAGACTGAAGGAAATATACCTAGAGGCAATAATAAAGTTATTATTTATTTCCTTATTTCATGATAAATGTTTATTATTCATGCTAGAATTGTATTAAGGAAACTTGATACATGTGTGAATACATAGACAAACATAGTGTCACTAGTATGCCTCTACTTGACTAGCTCGTTAATCAAAGATGATTGAGTTTCCTAGCCATAGACATGAGTTGTCATTTGATTAATGGGATCACGTCATTAGGAGAATGATGTGATTGACTTGACCCATTCCGTTAACAGCACTTGATCGTTTAGTATGTTGCTATTGCTTTCTTCATGACTTATACATGTTCCTATGACTATGAGATTATGCAACTCCCATTTAACGGAGGAACACTTTGTGTGCTACCAAGCGTCTAGCGTAAGCTGGGTGATTACAAAGGTGCTCTCTGGTGTCTCCAAAGGTACTTGTTGGGTTGGCGTATTTGAGATTAGGATTTGTCCTCCGATTATCGGAGAGGTATCTCTGGGCCCCTTTCGGTAATGCACATCACTATTGTTGGAAATATGCCCTAGAGGCAATAATAAAAACATTATTATTATATTTCCTTGTTCATGATAATTGTCTTTTATTCATGCTATAGCTGTATTATCGGAAATCGTAATACGCGCGTGTGAATACATAGACTACTGTCGTCCTAGTAAGCCTCTAGTTGACTAGCTCGTTGGTCAGACAGATAGTCATAGTTTCGACTATGGACATCGGATGTCATTGACAAGCGGGATCACGTCATTAGGAGAATGGCGTGATGGACAAGACAATCCTAAGCATAGCACAAAGATCGTGTAGTTCGTTTTGCTAGAGCTTTTCCAATGTCAAGTATCTCTTCCTTAGACCATGAGATCGTGCAATTCCGGATACCGTAGGAGTGCTTTGGGTGTATCAAGCGTCTGGCGTGGCGGGTGACTATAAAGGTGCACTCTGGTATCTCGAAAGTGACCATTGGGTTGACACGGATCGAGGCGGGATTTGTCACTCCGTATTACGGAGAGGTATCACTAGGGCCCCTTTCGGTAATGCATCATCATAATGAGCTCAAAGTGATCAAGTGTATGGTCACGGGATCATGCATTCTGATGCAGTAAAGTGACTTGCGGTGTGAGACTAACGAGGTATTGGGATACCGGCGATCGAGTCTCGGGCAAGTAACATACCGTCGGACAAAGGGAATAGAATCACGGGTTACTTGAACCCTTGACATCGTGGTTCATCCGATGACAACATCGAGGAGCATGTGGGAGCCAACATGGGTATCCAGATCCGCTGTTGGTTATTGACTTGAGTAGTCTCGGTCATATACGCATGTCTCCCGAACCCGTGGGGTCTACACATAAGGTTCGGTGGCGCTAGGGTTAATAGGAAGACAAGTATGTGATTACGAATGTTGTTGGTCCGGATGAGATCCCGGACGTCACGAGGAGTTCGGAATGGTGGGAGGTAAAGATTTATATATGGAAAGTGGTTAAGCGGACTCGGGAAGTTTCGGTGGTATCTGGGTAAATGCAGGGGCCACGGGAGGTTCGGAGGTCCACGGGAGGGGCCACCTCTCGGGGGCCACATGGGCTAAGTGAGAGAGGGAGCCAGCCCTGGTGGGCTGGCGCGCCTCCCACCTGGGCCCATGCGGCTAGGGTTTGGGGAGGAACCTAAAGGCGCCCCCTGGCTTGGGGGCAAGCCACCTCCTCTCCTCTCCCTTGGCCGCCGCCCCCCCTAGGGTTTTCCCTAGAGGGCGGCCCCCTTGACCTCTCCTCCTATAAATAGAGGGGTGGGGGAGGCTGCCAACACAGTTGTAGGCGCAGCCCCTCCCTCCCAACACCTCTCTTTCTCCCATAAGCTTGGCGAAGCCCTGTGGGAGAACTACCGTACCAGTTGCACCACGCCGTCGTGCTGCCATTGGGATGTCTTCTTCAACCTCTCCTTCACTCTTGCTGGATCAAGGCGGAGGAGGCGCCATCGTCTCGTCGTGTGTTGAACAGGAGGTGCTATCCTTCGATACTTTGGTCGCCGGTGATCGGAATCACGTTGGGAGCGTTTTCATCATCACCACTCTCAAGAACGCTTCCTTTTCGATCTACAAGTGGTATGTAGATGCAAACTCTCTCTCGTTACTCGTTGCTTAGTAGAACTCATAGATGGATCTTGGTGAAACCGTGGGAAAATTTTAATTTTCTGCGCGCTCCCAACAGTGGCATCATGAGCTAGGTCTGTCGTAGTTCTCTTTGCACGAGTAG